>ONZH01017051.1:0-173200 GCA_900303285.1 Rhinella marina
ATCACCGTCACTAATGGCAGAAAAAATTACACTGAATGTCACAGGTATTTAGGATGTTCAAACGTTATACAGCAGACATAGCGCAGATAATGTCGCCTTGATTAGTGGCAGAAAAAATGACACCGGATGTCAGGTATATAGGATACAGACACGTTACATAAAAAAATATACACAAAAAATATATTGCAGCCAGATATAATTGGGTCTTTGAAACAGAAAAACTAGCCCTGTCTAGCCAATTTCTATCCCTACACTATCTGTCCCTCCTAGCAGCAGCTCTCCCTGACTAAGACTGAGCCGGGTCACATTTCAACGGGTGCTATATAGCGCCCACTAACGCGTTCCCGGCCAGCCAATCACTGTAATGCCAGTAGCCAACATGGCTACGGCATTACAGTGAATGCCAGTACCTCCCCGCATGCTAATTGGCTAATTAACGTGCGGGGAGGGGACTCGAGCATGGCACTCAAGCACACGCGGTGTTCGGCCGATGCACCACCAAAAATGCAGGGAAAGTCTGAACAGTCACTAATACTGAGTAAGCAGGTTTTTAGCAAAGCTTGACTGTTGGAACCTTGGCTAGATGGCTGAGATGCAGGAAATCCACACTACAATCACAGAAGCAGTCACTGATACAGGAACTGCAGTTATTTGGCAACAATGAACTGGAGACACTAGGAGAGCTTGCGGACGAGGTAATGGTGGATGCAGGAAGAAGACAAGCAGGAACCAAGACTGTAGCACAGAGGGAGACAAACTAGGAGAACTTAAACACAGGGGTGCACCCAGCCTTTCTGCTGCCTGAGGCAAAAACTGAAATGGTGCCCCTCCCTCCCCAATGCCAATTTCTTAACCTTACCCCTTCTCTTCAGCCCATGGCCTTTTGGCTGCCCCTCTCTTGCCCCTACCTGGTGCTGCCTGAAGCAGTCACCTCACCTGGCCTGATTGGTCGTGCACCCTTGCTTAAACACGAACTCGAAGTGAAACAGGACTGTGAGGTCAGGAGCACACAAGCTGGATGGTACATGGCAGGAAAACAGATGGGAACACAGGCTGGATAACACAGATAAATCGCAAAAAGTAGCAGAAATACTAATTCTTCCAACCTTTTCTGGTCACATGGGACCTTTAAACTTAGACACCCTCTGCCTAGAGAGGGTGTCTTTAATACCCAGGGACTCATAGTCATTGGCTGGGGAAGGTTTAGTCAGTGCATGCACTGCCCCTTTAAAAGACCGTACAGGAATGCGCATGCATCCTAAAGGCTAACTAGGCATGACGATAGAGGCTGCAACATGGAGAGGATGCCAGCGACCAGGATGCCGGATGGTATGGTGATGGCGCCCACAAGGGACAGCAGGAGAGCAGTGGGCACGAACTGCAGGCCTAACAGACACTAACCTTTTCATTATTTCTACCTTTACATATTCAAAATGTTCTGTGTAACTGGACTTATCACAGACACAACTTGTACTAACGTCTATCATTTATTAGGTCAAAAATCATCATTAAGTTTATCTATCTGTCATATAACTGACACTACACATAGAGGAGTGGTTATTGAAGGGAAGGAAAAAAAGGCAGTGAGCATGTGCGTCCTGTGTTATAAGGCTCCACTACAGGACGTAACCAATAGCAACTGAAATCAAAACTGATTTGTCATAGGGTGCAATGGTGGGCTAATAACTTTAGAATAAGGCAGTTTTGATAAATGGTATTTGTGGAAAGTGATATAACAGCGATATCTGTTGGGTGTGATTTATATTAGTGACACAACCCCTTTAATATATAATTGCTCTGTACTGACACTTATGGGGCCTGCTTTATGTAAATTGCCCACTAGGTGGCACTGAATGAGAGCCTATTAGTGTGGTTCTCTTCATTGTGGTCCTAAGCTGCACTGAGCAAGCAACACGAACTACCAGCGCTGATTGCGTCCTTTTTTCTTTTGCCCATGTTCAATACAGCAATATTGCAACAGTAGATGCCAGTACACATGTGTGACATCTGCAGATACTGTACCAGCGCTGAATTCACAGTGCCCATTTTCAAAATGACCACCTCAACAACAGTCAATACCAGAACCCATATGTGACATACAGAGATGCTGACTCAGGATCCTGGCTATCCCCTTCCTTGTGCTTGCGCCAATTATGAATATGTACACATTATGCTGGATCAGGAATGGATGAGACTATTGCTGATTTTAGTTGTACTTTGCAACTTTTAGTAGTTGCCGTCAAGGAGATGGGCAGGAACGGAGTGGCCTACAGGGTAACAGGTGAATCTCCCGTTGGGCTCCTGTGTATGGTGGGCCCCTAGTCCCCCACCTCCAGCACAAGTAGCACATAGCACAGTAGACTGAATGACTTCTAAGTATAGAGGCAGGCCAGCCAGTATCCCCTTCCATCAAGGAACTACCTTCTCAAAGTTGCTGCAGGGAACCCCATAACCAATCATTTCATAGCGTCTTGTTGCTATCTGCCGCTGTGTGAACGGGTAATATTGGAGATGAGTGATTACAGCGTGTGAAGCATGGTGCTGAATTTTGAACGGGCATGGACACAACCCTTTCAACGAAAGTTCTGCCCTTTTTGTAATGCATTTCATCCCTTCAAAGCAAGTATGGGCATAGGCATGATGTATCCTTAGACATAGCCCTGATCCCCCATACTGGTTCATGTAGATCTCATGAAGGGCTGCTATCTGGGAGAGTCCAGTAGGTCTTTGCTTTTTCCAGAAGACTCTTGGAAGCTGTCAGAACAGACTACTGGAGTTCATAACACAGATGTGAACCCAGCCTAAGTCAGCACCTACTAACAAAGTAAAGTAAATGGCCAACTGGAAATCTGCTAAGGCTTCAATGCAAAAGAAGACAAACAAAAATGTTCATTTTTGTCAACAGGTAATATTTTGTCCTTTGTTTATATTTAAAGATGAGCAAAATTTTGAAAAAGTCTACATCACTGTGCAGGGCACTCAGATTCATAGCTAATCCCTTCTGTTAGCTGTGGAATTACTGTGCATCAATATTACAGGTCAATAAAAGCATCAGGTCTAATTTATTGCAGTGGACTTAACCGTGCAGTGCCCCAAGATTCAAGTAGAGGACTTGCAGCAGCCACAGTAGTGGCCCCATGACAGAGTGGTGACAGTGGCAGGAGCAGTAGCAGTGGCAGTAACTGTGACAATAGTGGCCCCATGACAGAGTGGGGAGGAGGGACAGCAGCAGTGGCAGTAAGGCTGTGTTAATGTCACTGTTTTTGTTTCCGTTTTTCTGATTCGTCAAAAGTACACAAAACAAGAAAAAAACAATCTTGTATTTCGAGCATCCATAAAGCCTCTTTCAAACGATCAGTATTTTGTCAGTAATTGTAAGCCAAAAACAGGAGTGGGTCCAAACCAGAGATAAAATGTAATGGAAATATTTGCATCTCATCTATATTTTGGACCCACTCCTGCTTTTGGCTTACAAATTCTGATCAAATACTGATGTAAAACACTGACCAACCACAGACTAAAAGAGCGTATTAGCTACAATTAATTTTGGTTGAGTTGGTGGAGTGATCTGTGTGGTTCATTCCAATAACCAACAACACTCCTGTACGGTCATAAACCAGCTGTCATGTTTGATCCATTCAGCAAGTTCAGCCCATCTGGTTTTAACCCTAATACAAGGAGTTACATGACCCTAGGCATTCCATTTCCAACTTCCTGGAGGGCCAAGTGGAATTCAGCACTAACCGTTCTCTGATGTCCTTACATGTCCAGGGCTGCACTCGCGCTGCACTGAAGGGATCACTGTGTGTCTACCCTTTGCCAACAGGTGCAGGTTACTCGCTCAACGTCATTTTTCATAATTTATTTGCACTGCCCACAGGCTATTATATAAGACTGCTCTGTAACACTAAATCACAGTAACTATATGGCTAAAAGAAGCAGTTAAATATCAATGTGGAATGCCACAAACAGTAGAATGAGGCAGGTATATCACCCCAATTAGTAACTCAGGGCCTAATAGAATTGCTTATATAATAATCAATGTGGACACACCACAAACAGTAGAATGCGACAGTCATATAACCCCAATTTGTGAATCAGGGCCTAATAGAATTGCTTATCTATTAATCAATGTGGACTTGCCACCACAAACAGTAGAATGAGACAGGCGTATCACCCCAATTTGCAAATCAGGGCCTAATAGAATTGCTTATCTATTAATCAATGTGGACACGCCACAAACAGTAGAATGAGACAGACATATCACCCCAATTTGTGAATCAGGGGCTAATAGAATTTATTATCTATTAATCAATGTAGACACACCCCAAACAGTAGAATGAGACAGACATATCACCACAATTTGTGAATTGGGCTAATAGAATTGCCTTTCCATTAATTAATGCGTCTATCTATAACAGAACAGATTACATGTTAATGACACAGAAACTGAACTAGATAAACTCGCCTATACATTAGACCACCTGTTGAGACTGATCTGAAGCACAGTAAGTCTATGTATAACAGAACAGATTAAGCATGAATGGCGCAACAGATGAATTAAATAAGCGCGCCTACATATTAGACTGCCTGTTGACACTGAGTCTGATGCACAGTAAGTCTATGTATAACAGAACAGATTAAGTATGAATGGCATAGCAGATGACCTAGATAACTGCGTGTACAGGGGCGAATTGGCCATAGACCTTACAGGGAAATTTCCCGGTGGGCTGATGTCCAGGGGGCCACCTGAGCCCTCCTCACGACCAGCCAATGGAGGTTTTGGGGATGTATTGTGTGCTGCTGGCACTATGTTGTGATGCACTGTGGTATTTGGCTCTGTTAGGGCGGTATAATGTGCCACAATTTGGTATTGTTGGCCCTGCCTTCCATTAATTTGGACCCAGCTACAAAACGGGGCCACTTTTAGTATTTTTTCCAGGGCCACTTTAAGTTCCCAGTCCGCCCCTGTGCGTGTATATATTAGACCAGTAGTTGACAATGAGTCTAATGCCCTGTCCTTATCCAGTATTCTAAAATTAGAAGCTTTCTAACACACTGTCCCTAGCGCTTGCCACGTCTCTACCTATGCTCAGTTCACAGAGAAATGGTGGCGACCGCAGAGGCAAGCAGTGAATTCAGCTGGTTCCCTCCAGTTCTCCAGATCCGGTTGTTAAAATTATAGCCTGATCGGAGAACTGCATTTTACACTGACACATCATGGGGACACTATGGGGGCATTTATACTGGGACATCATGGAGGACACTATGGGGGCATCTTATACTGGCACTTTATTGGGGCATCATGGTCTTGGAGGGGGAAAAGAACACTCAGACGTAGTGCGGCAGCAAGCACAGGTCTGATTTACAATAGGGTCCCACCACAGTTATTTAGTCAACACTCTGTGTAGATGGTATATTGATACAACCCCTCTATGCACAGGGTGTTTTCTGCTCGCCTGATTCAGATATAATAATAATGCCCTCTTTTTTAAGAATAAGGAAACAATAACAAGTTTGTTTTTTTTCTTTATTTTAATGTTCCTCAGGCAGTGAGTTTTTGATGAATTAAGTTAAACGTATACCGATCACATCCAATCTTTGCTTGTGAAGCAGTTAGATATGCATACCTCCCAACCATCCCAGATCTGGCATAACTATTGTGTGGGGGCACAATGGAGACTAGGCAGGATTGGGACATGTACAGATAGACATTGGGTGGAGTTAGAAGTGTGGATCAGCACTTCAAAAAACTTGTTGCTGCGCGCCGCTGATAGTTTAGCTCCTTAGGCTTTTTAACAGTTTGGGTATGTGTGAATGGGTCCGCATCTATTCCGCAATTTTGCGGAATAACTGCGGCCCCATTCACTTCTATGAGAGCGGGCACGGACCCGCAATACTACGGTCGTGTGAATGGGCCCTAAGGGTATGTTCACACATACTGGATACACTGCAGATTTTCTGTTGCGGAAACATGGGTAAATTCAAGAGCAGATATGTCTAAACCAGAACCAATTATGACATTTGTAAAAACATTAACAGAGTAAAATCACTGTCACAATGGGGGTTTGTGTTGCTGTAATTTGGGATCGAATTTATCAAATGTCACACAATATTTGATAAATTTGAGGTACCTTCAGTCTTGAGATGGTACTCAACATTTTATACCTCCAATCAGGGACAGGTTGGGAACTCAAAGTGGCTCTTGAAAAAAACATAAAAGTGGCTCCATGTTGTAGGCTCTTTGAAATGTTGTAGGCAGGGCCAAACTCCTAAGAAGTGATCCTATTTTAGAAACAGTAGTGAGAATTTTGACCCCACAAATGTTTTGCCAAAATTAAAGTTCAACGAATGGTTCAAAGTTTTGGAATTTTTACACAGATATGCCATTTCAGTGTCCAATATGTCATACCAAGCGCGTGCCAGTGTGAAAAGTTAGCCCTCGTACTATTATGCTGTGCTTACTGATTTTAGAAATACCCCACGTGTGGCCCTAATCTTTTGCCTGAACATACAACAGGGCTCAGGATTATAAGAGCACCATGCGCATTTGATGCCCACTGTGGTGATTTACGCAGCTTATTCTGTGAAGGCTCTAGGTTGAAATAATAAATGGAACCCCCGAGAAGTGACCATATTTTGGAATGAGAATTTTGACACCACAGGTATTTTGCAGAAAATAATGAACAGGGGACTGTGCAAAGTAAAATATTGCAATTTTTCTACAGATACGCTATTGTGCCGCTGTGCCACTGGCGTGATAATGACATCACAGCAGTATGTGCATAATTATGATATTACAGCAATGCTGCCGACGGCCATGATGTAATGTTATTATCATTACATAATGTGGGGAGTGAGGGCTCCTGTGGTCCACAGCATACTAAAAGCACTCGACCAAGCGGGAATCTTTCCTGGAAGGGTACATAGCCAATCCACCCCTGCCACCGATCCACTTTCTGGAGTAAGATTGAGATAATTTTTGCAACTTTTGAAAAAGTTTGATAAATTTGATAAATTGTGAGTGAAAAGAGTTAACAGATCTAACCACACCTAGGTTCCTACCCACTTCTCAAAACCTTTGTTGTGTAAAAGTGTAAAATGTTGCAAAATTTATGGGCAGATAATCCAAAAAGTCTCAAATCCCTATTTCAAGACTTTTTGAAGTCAGAATTCTGGAATACATGGCTTGATAAATTTAAGTATGAAACGCTAATCACACCACATTGACAAAAATATTAGTATAAAATCCTGCATTCAGCTTGCATTTATTGGAAAAGTAGAATGTTCTCCCATAAGATTTCCCCATAAGAAAGGAGGGCTATGTGATTTTAAAAGAGAGGGCACAAAAACATAAGACGAAATGAAGGATTTTAGCTTTCAAAAAGGTTAAAAAAAATAAAATCAGACATCACAGTAGAATATTTAAAAGACCACAATTACCAGAAAATTCTCAATTTATTCCTACAAAGTCCTCTAACATAAAAGTAAAATAAAGAGGAGTACCATTAGAGGGTAGCAAGACGACAGTACTCTAATAATGTGCATCATTTCAATCAAAATGTAATGAAAATGAATTTAGCATTCAAGAGGCAGCAAGTTGTAAAACTATAGGGTAATACAAAGTCGCTGGCAAAAGCCAGAAATTCTTCATTGATTACTAATAAAATGAGGCCTGATTGATAAGCTGAAACACATTTACAGAGAGTAATGGTCCATAATTCCTCCTCAACATAGTAAAAATCTTATCTTCAGCTACCGGACACTTTTTTGAGGTCTGATTGCTGCTAAAGGGGGATCTACTAGTTATCAAACTCAAGGGTTTACTTACCATATTTTTCGCTTTATAACACACACCTGATGATAAGACGCACCCCAGATTTTAGAGTAGGAAAATAAGAAAAAATATTTTTTTATCAGACCTCATATCAGATCCTCATATCAGACCCCCCATAAATTTCAGGACATCACATCAGACCCCCATATAAGCCCTCCATGTTAGACCCCCACCAGATTAGCCCTTTCAGACCCCATAAGACCTCAGATCAGCCCACTCAGCCCCATCAGACCTCAGATCAGTCCACTTGGCCCCCATCAGACCTCAGATTATTCCACTCAGCCCCATCAGACCTCAGATCAGCCCACTCAGCCCCCATCAGACCTCAAATCAGCCTCCATCAGACCTCAGATCAACCCACTCAGCCCCCATCAGACCTCAGATCAGCCCACTCAGATCCCATCAGACCTCGAATCAGCCCCCATCAGACCTCAGATCAGCCCATTTAGCCCCCATCAGACCTCAAATCAGCCCCCATCAAACCTCAGATCAGCCCACTCAGCCCCCATCAGACCTCAGATCAGCTCACTCAGCCCCCATCAGACCTCAGATCAGCTCACTCAGCCCCCATCAGACCTCAGATCAGCCCACTCAGACCCCATTCTGACCTCAGATCAGCTCACTCAACCCCCATCAGACCTCAGATCAGCCCACTCAGCCCCCATCAGACCTCAGATCAGCCCACTCAGCCCCATAAAAATAAAAAATCTCTCTTACCTCTCCTGCGCCGCGGCTCTGAGTCTCTGTCTTCTCCTGCCGGCACTGCACTGTCACCTGACTGCGTGTAGTGTCAGGTCATAGTGCGCACACTACATCCTGATACTGTACAGGATCAGAACAGTGCAGCGCCGGCAGGAGAAGACAAGGGAGCGCTGGACCCGGAGCGGAGCCACAGCGCAGGAGGATGAGTATGTGAAGCGCTTCCCGGCACCTAATGCATACTAAAAACGAAGCGCTCACTAGTATTCACTTTATAAGACGCACAGCCATTTTCCCCCTACTTTTGGGGGAAAAAAGTGCATCTTATAAAGCGAAAAATACGGTACTTACTTTCCCTGCACTGTGGATATTTACTCATTGGCCCTGATTTATCATGTCTTCACTACAGAGGTTTGGCTTCAAAAAGTCACAAAATGGGGCTTTTGAGACTTTTTCGACTTACTTGCACAAATATTTTGCAACTTTTGGATTTTAACACATACAGTAAAGTGCAGGTCTACAAAGAAAGTGAGGGTTTTGGAGCTTCGTTCCATGATTAAATTCCTTACTAAGGAAGAAAAGAAGCCTAAAGAAATCCATGAAAGCATGATTGTTGTATAGGGTGATGATGCACCTTCATACTGCCAAGTAAAGTTTTGGGCCAAGCTGTTTAAATCTGGTAAGGAATCAATTGAAAATGACCGCTGTTCAGGGCGACCTGTCGAAGCATCTTGAGATGAAATGTGCTGTAAAGTGAAGGCCATGATTTGGGAAAATCGTCTGGTCAAAGTCAGTGTTATAGCTCATGAATTAGGCATTTCAGTTGGCACAGTTTCCAGTATCATTCATGATGTTTTGATGATGCCAAAGGTCATTTCTCAGTGGGTATCACAAAAGAATTGTCGCCAGCAATTTAGGCAATTGAATTTAGACATGCGAAGGTTCGGCCCAGCAATTAGCGGTGATAAGCATGCAGATCCGGCTGCAGGGCTACATTATCTATGGGCATCCCTATACAGAGATATTAGAGGGGGACGATTATCACAAGTGAGAAAAATGAAAGAGAAAAAATATAAACATAACCTAAAAACCTTGAGGCCTGAAGAGTTAAAAAGGATTGTAAAATGATTGTAGGCTGTAAACTGTAGAGGCCGAAATACATTGCTGTGAAAGGGCTACGTAAAACGCAGCTGCAGCTATGAAGGAGTGCAGATTTTTCTTCTACTCTGGCAGGTCACAGGAATGTGGGTTGTGCAAAATGTCTGTGCCCCTAAAAAGTAATATCTAGAAAGAGAATACTAGATCTGTCTACAATGGGTCACTCAGATCTTTGTTTAGTAAGTGTGTAAACCTCCAGATTTAGACATTTTACAACTGATTTATGTCCTCTGAGCACTGCTAGACTAAACAACAGCAGTCAGTAGAAAGACATTCTTTGTAACTACAACGGTCAGGGTCAGAATAAGCTATATGATAAACAGTGCTGTGTAAAGATACATGTACATGTCAATAAATTAAAACATCATCAAAAAGTAAATTTTTTCAGTAATTCAATTCAAAAAATGAAACTCATACATAGATTCATTACACACAGACTGATCTATTTCAAACATTTAGGGGGATATTTATTAAGACCGTCGATTTAGACACCGGTCTTAACCCCCTTGTGCTGGTGGCAGATGTGCCAAAGTTTTCTTAGCGGCGCATTTGCCACAGGACGTGTGACATGGTTAAAACCATGCCCGCTCTCTTGCTGGCGTAATGTAAGACCATTTTACACACTATAAACTGGCATGGAAAATTAATGAGACGGGCCGGCCTGCCTGCCCTCTTCCCCACGCCCCCTTTTTCCTCGGAAAAGTGGCGTGAGCGGGAGAAGTTGCAGATTTTGCAGCAAAACCCCTTTGCAACAAAATCTCCGACAAAAATATGTCAAAAAGTGGCATAAAAACAATAATAAATGACCCCCTTAACCCCTTAAGGACCCTGCCATTTTTCACCTTAAGGACCAGGCCATTTTTAGCAAATCTGACATGTCTCACTTTATGTGGTGATAACTTTAGAACGCTTTTACTTATCCAGGCCATTCTGAGATTGTTTTCTCGTCACATATTGTACTTCATGACAGTGGTAAATTTGAGTCAAAATATTTCATTCTTATTTATAAAAACATACCAAATTTACCAAAAATTTAGAAAAATTTGCAAATTTCCAAATGTCAATTTCTCTACTTTTAAAATACATAGTAATGCCTCCAAAAATAGTTATGACTTTACATTCCCCATGTGTCTACTTCAGGTTTGGATCACTTTGAAAATTACATTTTATTTTTTTGGGACGTTAGAAGGCTTAGAAATTTAGAAGCAAATCTTGAAATTTTTCACAAAATTTCCAAAACCCACTTTTTAAGGACTAGTTCAGGTTTGAAGTCACTTTGTGAGGCTTCCATCATAGAAACCACCGAAAAATGACCCCATTTTAGAAACTACACCCCTCATGGTATTCAAAACTGATTTTACAAACATTATTAACCCTTTAGGTGTTCCACAAGAATTAAAGGAAAATGTAGCCAAAATTTCCGAATTTCACTTTTTTGACAGATTTTTCATATGAATCATTTTATTCTGAGAATAAAGCAAGGGTTAACTGCCAAACAAAACTCAGTAATTATTACCCTGATTCTGTAGTTTACAGAAATGCCCCATTTGTCATCGTAAACTGCTGTACAGGCACACGGCAGGGCGCAGAAGGAAAGGAACGCCAGGGCAGATTTCACTGGAAAAAGTTTAAGTTGCCATGTCACATTTGATGCACCCCTAGAGTAGGAAACTCCAAAAAACTGACCCCATTTTGGAAACTACGGGATAAGTTGGCATTTTAGGGTACATATGATTTTTGGTAGCTCTATATTACACTTTTTGTGAGGCAAGGTAACAAAAACTAGCAGTTTTGGCATTGTTTTTATTTTTTGTTATTTACAACATTCATCTGACAGGTTAGATCGTGTGATATTTTTATAGAGCAGGTCGTTACGGACGTGGCAATATCTAATATGTATACTTTTTTTATTTATTTAAGTTTTACACAATATTTTTGAAGCACAAAAAAAAATCACATTTTAGTGTCTCCATAGTCAGAGAGCTGTAGTTCTTTAATTTTTTGGGCGATTGTCTCAGGTAGGGGCTCATCTTTTGCGGGATGCGATGACGGTTAGATTGGTACTATTTTTGGGGGCATACGCTTTTTTGATCGCATGGTATTACATTTTTTGTAATGAAATGTGACCAAAAATGACTTTTTTTAGACAGTTTTTATTTTTTATTTTTTACAGTGTTGACCGGACGGGCTGGATCATGGGATATTTTAATAAAGCAGGTTTTTACGGACGTGGCGATACCTAATATGTATAATTTTTATTTTTTTTTCTATTTTTATGTGTTTCTTTATGGGGAAGGGGCTTTTTTTTATTGAAACTTTATTATTTTTTTTTGTTAAAACACTTTTATTTAACTTTTTTTTTAACATTTCACTTATGTCCCAGTAAGGGACTTTAACATTTCAGGGTCTGATCCCTGATTGAATGCAGCACAATACATCTGTATTGTGCTGCATTCAACTGTCAGCGTCTCACACTGTGGGGTGAGATGATGATGGGGGCGATGAGCCTGAAGTCAAAGATGCCATCACTGAAATCCTGGCTGCCCTTGAGTAGCGGGTACCTGGAGGACCAGGAGTGTCCACCATACTGGCTGGTGCGGCAGAGGCGACAGGATCATCCACTCCACCACCCATAGTTGCAGTATCCCCGCCCGACTGAATCCTGAAGTCCCAGCCTACGTGGTGGCCCAAGCCAAAGACAGCTGGGAGTACAAGAAGGCCATCAAGCAATGGGTCATCCAAGTCCTGGACCACCCAGAGCAGGGAGATCCAAAGTTGGAGCATTGCCTGGGGACCGTGATCTGGTTCTCCGTAGAGCGTGGGAGCAGCTTCCTCGCAAACGATGAGACCAGGGAGGAACTGTTTGTAGGCTATAGGTCAGTGAAGTGGACCTACTTGACCCAGGCCAAACACAGTCTCTACACACGGAACAGAGTGGAAAACACCCCCGTGGGCTCTGCAATGTGTCGCTTTGCTGCCGGGGTAACCCTGATCGACTAGCCCCTGGTTCCATTGTTGTCCCCCGAGATCTGGCTGGAGGATCCAGCAGCAACGTCCTGGGTACGCTGTCTGCGGAGGGAATCCTCCACTTCCAGAGAAGTCACAGCTGGTGGTTCTGATCCCATGTCTACCTTCTCCACCTGAATTCCATTAGGCCTCGCAAGTGAACATGGCCTTCTCCTACCGCCCAACCATCGTGCCCTGGAAGATGCTGGCGTTGATACTGTGAGGACCCCATTTCTCCAGGCCTCCATGAAAGACTCTGCTACAACCACCGCAACAACCGGAGGTACTCAATTCCCCTGCAACGGCAGGAGGTTCCTGCACCATCAAAAAGGAGATCCCTGCTGCTATTTTCAGCCCAGCAGCCGTGCTCAAGCCTGGAGTGTCCACTAGAGGGCAGTGGAACTTCGCATCTGCCACATCTATCACTGGAAAGGGGCAGGAGAGACCCCTCATGTCATTCAGAAGTTCCAGCAGCGAGGATGTTTCAAGTCCCTCCTCTGAGCAGCTTCCCAAGCGGCCAACAAAAGAAATCAGAGACACTAAGAGCCCCTACGTGGACTGCGCTTGAAGGTTGAGAACATGTTTGCCCTTTTGTTTGTTTTTGTTGCCCCGTTTGGTTTTCACCGGAGGGTCATGTTTTCTAAGGACTCTGCCCATCTGTTAGAAACTGACCCCAAGTTGTGCTCAACAGCGCCAAATACTGTTTTTCCTCTTTCTCAGGTTAAGTGGGAATCCCACCTGCCTTAAAGATTCTCTGGAATTGCAGTGATTTGTGACTCTGTACTACCTCATGAGACCTATAGTGGGAGCCCCGCCTGTGTTTTCGCAAGCTCATACCTATGACCATTAACGGGCGGCAGCCTTTCAAATGTTTGCAATAGATATACAGTACAGACCAAAAGTTTGGACACACCTTCTCATTCAAAGAGTTTTCTGTATTTTCATGACTATGAAAATTGTAGATTCACACTGAAGGCATCAAAACTATGAATTAACACATGTGGAATTATATACTTAACAAAAAAGTGTGTCCAAATTTGTGATCTTTGGTTCCAACCACCGTGTCTTTGTGCGACGCAGAAAAGGTGAACGGATGGACTCTACATGCCTGGTTCCCACCGTGAAGCATGGAGGAGTAGGTGTGATGGTGTGGGGGTACTTTGCTGGTGACACTGTTGGGGATTTATTCAAAATTGAAGGCATACTGAACCAGCATGGCTACCACAGCATCTTGCAGCGGCCATGCTATTCCATCCGGTTTGCATTTAGTTGGACCATCATTTATTTATCAACAGGACAATGACCCCAAACACACCTTCAGGCTGTGTAAGGGCTATTTGACCAAGATGGAGAGTGATGGGGTGCTACGCCAGATGACCTGGCCTCCACAGTCACCAGACCTGAACCCAATCGAGATGGTTTGGGGTGAGCTGGACCGCAGAGTGAAGGCAAAAGGGCCAACAAGTGCTAAGCATCTCTGGGAACTCCTTCAAGACTGTTGGAATACCATTTCAGGTCACTACCTGTTGAAGCTTATCAAGAGAATGCCAAGAGTGTGCAAAGCAGTAATCAAAGCAAAAGGTGGCTACTTTGAAGAACCTAGAATATAAGACATATTTTCAGTTGTTTCACACTTTTTTGTTAAGTATATAATTCCACATGTGTTAATTCATAGTTTTGATGCCTTCAGTGTGAATCTACAATTTTCATAGTCATGAAAATACAGAAAACTCTTTGAATGAGAAGGTGTGTCCAAACTTTTGGTCTGTATTATACATATATATATTTTTTAATTTATTTTTGCAAGTTTACTGGTTCTTCAATGTTCAAGCACTTAAGCCCATTGTATGGACTCTTTTATGGGTACAACAATGCGATCCTTATGTACTGAATGTACTTATGTACTCCTTATTGAATGGACTTTGGATTTTGAACTGTTAGCTAGATAGTTAGCACCCTTGCTTCTTTACTCTTATGGACTGCCTCAAAAGTACTAATGGTCCCACTTTGCCTTGTGTCAGCGCACTGTGCACTGCCTTAGGGAATATGTGAAAAGCTACCAGTTTAGTCATCAAAGTGGGGAAGCATAAAGCATAATTAGACCTTGATGCATGGAAGGAATTACAAGATGAAGCAACCCTCCTATTTGCAGGCCTTCGTTGTATATTGGTCGGATTACGGAGTAAAGACACCCCCACGCTTTCAGTGATACTCGGGCCCAGTATACACAAAAGAAAGTTAAGAATGATCAACTTACACAATCTTTTGGTTCTCTGCTTGTACCGAGAGGGAAACAAGACACCCTACTCAAAAGGGCAGATACCTGTAGATAGCCGTTGCTATTTTAGCTTATATATGGTAATAGAAAGTGATATAAAGCAACAATCTAACTTTAAAAGGGAACCCTGGAGCATACCAGAGGGTGGCTTGGTTTTAATTAAGGGGGCATCTAATACCCCAAAGTAGTATTGCCATTCATATACCTTGCTACTGTCTCTAATGGCTAACAATAATGCCATCTGTGTATTTATTCTAGGTCCTTTTACACTGTGCATTTATAATATTGCTGTTATTTGTTGTATTTAATGTAATATGCCTGGTTCACCAGCAAGTGGCAGTGTATATTTCAGACAGATCTGTAGATAGAATGGAACATACCATTCTCCCACTTGTTGGGATAGTCCTGCTGGGAGGGGCTGCATGAAGTTCTAGTTCAGTTGTTTGAAGTTAGCATTGGAAGCAGATGAGCCAATATGCAGCAGCGAGGAGAAAGTTACCCCTCCTTCAGTAGGAGTATCTCCAGAGGGGTGCAGCTCATAGAGATCCTTACAGATTTACAGAACGTCGTGAGGGGGTCAAAAGCCAAAGGCACCCCACTCCAAGGATACCAGAATCACTGCAGAGTCCAGTTACTAAAGCCAAGTTTAGCACAGCAGAAAAGGATAAAGCAGAATATCCCAGTTAGCCTGCCAGTTTATGCCAAAACCTGCTGGAGCCAAGAGAAAGATCACTTTGTGAACCGATGCAAGTTGATTCAAGCAAAGCTGTTGAAGTTTATAAAGTCTGGGCTCGACTTATTCTCCACCTCCACCATTACTCTCCCCTTTATTGTTTCAAGGCCTAACCCAGGGGAGCGAAGGTATCCAGGTAGGAGCACAGTGACACAAAAGAAAATTTAGTCCGAAACCACACCACACCACTAGGCATTCCTATAAACCTGGGACACAATCAGTCCTGGGGGCGCGGCACGTTGCAAGTGTAGCCATCTGCCAGTACATTTTAGAGCACTTCATGATTCCCTCTGCTGACAAGCTTTATAGAGATGCTGATTTAATTTTCCAGTAGGACTTGGCACCTGCCCATACTGCCAAAAGTACCAACATCTGGTTTAGTTACTATGATATCACTGTGCTTTATCAGCCTGCAAATTTGGCTGCCCTAAATCCAATAGAGAATCTATGGGATATTGTCAAGTGGAAGATGAGAGACACCAGACCGAACATTGCATACGACCTGAAGGCTGCTACCAAAGCAACCTGGGCTTCCATAACACCTCCCCAGTGCCACAGCCTGATCGCCTCCATGCCACGCCACATTGATGCAGTAATTCATGCAGAAAGATCTCCGACCAAGAACTGAGTGCATATACTGTACATACTTTTTCACTAGGTCAACATTTCTGGATTAAAAATCATTTTTTTATTGTAGTTTGTAATATTGTAAATTTTTGAGATACTCACTTAGGTTTTCCTTAGTTGGAAGCCATAATCATCAACATTAAAAGAAATAAATGCTAGAAGTAGATCACTGTGTTTAATGGATCTATAGAATATATTAATTTTACTTTTTGAATTGAATTACTGAAATAAACATTTCGATGATATTCTAATTTATTGAGATGCACCTGTAGTTGTTCCTGTTGGCTTTGCATCAGAGTCAGCAATATAATCATTTTAAAGAGAAAGTTTAGTGCATTTCATGGTAAGTTTATTCATTAGGTGTATAGACAGTGCAGCATGGCGTGTCTAGTATCAGCACACTTACATGTGGTTTTACTGCAGTGTTTAATGCAGTTGCAGTTTTTTCATGTGAAAGCTATTTAGTAAAGGTTTTTCACTTGTTAAAACCACAACTGCATTGAAAATTGCACGTGTTTTTCCAGAATGAATATGACTTAATACAGTTTCTAAGAAGTTGATACATACTAAGACTTATTTGTGAGTATAGTGGATAGTGTTACTATCTTACCATATCTCCTCAAGAGCTGACATCTGTCATTAAGATCTCCCACTTACTAATGATTATGAGATGACTCCACTAACTCTGTCAAAGTTCATACAGCAAAGCCAATATATGATCTGCAGAAAATAGAAAAGTTCCAGCCTCATGTATGCTGAAGTGGTCAGTGTGGAAACTAAAAAATAAAAACTGTTTATTACTAAATGAATGAATAAGTAGTTAATTAAAAACCTAAATAATAATTATCAGTATTTATAGACTATGGACATCTTTGGGTCATTTTTTATTTTTGCTTTGTACTTATTTTGGGCTGAAAGGCATTCTTGCAATTTTGCAATCATTTGTCTCTAGGCCATGTAAAGGTACCTCTGATCACCCGAAAAATGAGCATTTGTCAGGCGATAGCATCTTTCATTGATCTCATCTTTCATGCAGCACTTAAAATCCTGTTGTCAGCAGCACATTGCACTTTGCAAACAGGATGTACTGGCAATATCCAAAGTGAATAGGTGACTAATGAGCCCATGTGAAATTGTCCACATCAGTCTTTATTCTTGGACAAAAATACTTTGTACAATGGCAGTGGGTCCGTGGTAGCAGAATCCATAACGGAATTCTTAGATAACCTGAATTTAAACCTTGTACACCAAACTTGAAAACACAAGTTCGTTCATCCCTTGTGGTAAGCACAATTTTTAATTTTAAAAAGTAGTAGCTTAGTAGCTATATTTCAGGTTTTAAATAACATTGTGTAATCCTTCAATCCACCAGTAGTTACCCGCTATGTGTAAACAATTCACTGGACGTATTGTAAAAACGTTTTTAACAAAAAAAATTTAAATTTCACAACTTGGGCCTAAGAATTCCAAAAGGGAAGGCAGTATCAGTTACTTTATTATTAATAGAAAAAAAAAGAAAGCTAAAATGTTGTAGTTTCTGTTTTGTCCACTGAGCCTCACTAAAGGCTGATATTTCCTGTTCTGTAGAGATCACTTCTCCACAATCATCTCATATATCATCATAGGCAGGATTCAATGAAATGCATCAAGTATATAGATGGGTCTTATTGCCGATTCAGCAATAAGGGGAAGCTAGAGATATAGGGACTCAATTGAGGGCTTAGATAGGCAAGTCTAAACCTTTATCCACCGACTTGTCCATTGACTTAGTTTCACCTACTGAACCCAATGGATGGATGCACAGAACCTCAACTCATTATGTTGGTTACTGATAATTTCTAGTTAAAGGGGTTATCCCATGACTAATGTAAAAAATTAAAATCAGGCATCATATAGAATATTACAATGCATTTCTAACAAAGCTAGAACCAGCCCTGTACCTCACATGGATTCAGAGATCTCTTCATTCATTGCTCTAGATTTATATCCAAGCTGAAAGCCCAAGGGGAGTGTCTTTTCTGCTGCAGCTCAGGGGGCGTGTCTCAGATCTCCCTATCACAGCTTAGGAGGCAGTTGTAGGATGAAACTTAGCATGTGCGGCCTTCTCAGTGAGCAGGTCAAAGAAATAAGAAAAAAACAAATAGCAGGTGGCACTATACAGATACATTTTATTGAATAACTCTGTGGCCAAATTTCTAATTACATGCAATTACAGAAGAATTCAGATCTAGATGCTGGTTCGAAAAATGTAGAATATTTTTCGTGGAACAAGGCCTTTAAAGGCAGCATTCCCCTATACGAACTTTATGGCATTTCTATAGAATATGTCATAAATGTCCAATAGATGCAGGTTCCAGCTCTTGGCCCAACTCCTATCTCAAAAACGGGGCCCTGCCATGAATGATGAGCACACCACACATGTGCACGGTCCTCTCTATTCACTGCTATGCTAAGCTGAGCAGGAGAACCCTTTGGGATTAGTTTATTTTTAAGGGGCCTTTTAAACAAATAGGGACTGTCCAAAGTGGAGAACCTCTTCGGGATATTTGCAACATGTAGTGATCCAATATAAATAATAAAAAAAGTGAATAATCTGGAAGGGCCATTTCTTATCTCAGGCTCATATCACATACAGTATACATCACTTAAACTGCTGGAAACACAAAGGGAGAGAATAAAGTTTACAGAACATTGAGCCATAAACTGATTGTGAAATGTCTTCTTCTCTTCCGTAACAGTCATTATGGTGTTGGGGTAAATGTCACTGCACAGGAAAAGAAAATGTAATCTTTATGTTTCTTTGTGGCATTTAGACAATGATGAACTAACACTATAACTGAATGTATCGGAGTATTTTTCATTGAGATCGCTCAGACAGTGTAAATATAAAGGGTCTGTCTCCCACCCAATTAGCAACACTTAAAGAGGACCTCTCACCGCTCCTGACATGCCTGTTTTAATAGCTTCATGCATTCCCCATGTAATAACAATTCCAGCATATTATTTAACGTAATATGTTGTACCATTCCTTTATAATTTCTACTAGAAGTTATGAATGAATTGCTAGCAGTCTGCAGTAAGGGTACAGAGGGGAGGTGACCAAGTTGGGGGGGTGTACCTGCACAGTCTGAAAATGGCAGCACTGATTAGCTAGAGTCAGTCTGTCCAGGTACACTCCTCCAACTTGTTACCACCCCTCTTTATCCTTACTGCAGACTGCTGACAATTCATTCATAACTTCTAGTAGAAATAATAAAGGAATGGCACAACATACAGACATAAGAATAGATGCTCCGGAATTGGGCATTGGAGGGGATCTTTTAGAATTCGGACAACCCCTTTAATTTTTTACAAAGTTTTTTTTTTTATTTTTTTTATTTTTTTTAAACACCAGAAAAATGTGATATTGTTGTAATCATACTGACCTGGAGAATGAAGGTAACAGGTCAGTTTTGCCACATAGGGAATGCAGTAAAAACAAAACCCACAAAAACTGTGGTGGAATTGTGTTTTTTTTCCAATTATGTCCTATGCAATATTAAATGGTGCATGTAGAGTATGGTACAACTTGTCCCGCAAAAAAAAAAAAAAAAAAGTTATGGCTCTGGGAAGGTAGGGAGAAAAAAAACAACAAAAACTGAAAATCTAAGGATCTTCTAAGGGTTAAAGGGGTTGTGTCACTTCAGTAAGTGGCATTTATCATGTAGAGAAAGTTAATACAAGGCACTTACTAATTTATTGTGATTGTCCATATTGCTTCCTTTGTTGGCTTGATTCATTTTTCCATCATATTATACACTGCTCGTTTCTGTGACCACCCTGCAGTCCAGGGCCTCAGCGTCTTTCTTGCAGGGTGGTTGCAATCCCTGGAAACGAGCAGTGTATAATGTGAAAAATGTGAAAAATTAATCCAGCCAGCAAAGAAGACGATATGGACAATCACAATACATTAGTAAGTGCCTTGTATTAGCTTTCTCTACATGATAAATGCTACTTGCTAAAGTGAGACAACCCCTTTAAATTGAACATACTATTTTAAGTGATTATTCAGAATAAGCTATGATGTATATGTACTTGAGGAATATATGAGACCATTACATGACCTGTATTCTGCATTTTTCATCAGTTTCCACTCTTCAAACCCTCTTTCTGTCAGTTTTCCCTAAATTAGTGGGTGGACACTAGCTGCTATGATGTCTCCCATATAGTACACAAATAGAGGAGGAGATCCTGCTCTCCTACATATCTCTCTGTAGCACACCCTTAGGCCTCATGCACACGACCGGGCCCATGCTGCAGACCGCAGATTGCGGTCCGCAATGCACAGACACCGACCGCGGGGCCGCTGCATGCGGATTGCGGACCCATTCACTTGAATGTGGTCCTCAATCTGCATATGACGGTGCGCACTGCAAAAAAAGTAGTGTATGCACTACTTTTCTGTGGTACAGGGACATGGACAGAAAACCCATGGAAGCACTCTATAGTGTTTCCACAGGCTTCCGATCCATGCCTCCGTTCTGTATCACACCGCATCTCCAGAATTGCAGACCCATTCAAGTGAATGGGTCCACATGCGTGATGCGGGGTGCACACGGCTGGTGTCTGTGTATTGCGGACCCGCTGTTTGCGTGCCACAATACAGCCAGGGCCAGGCAACGGCCGTGTGCATGAGGCCTTAGAAGTAGCTGCAACATGGAGGAAATTATACAACTGTACTAAGCAGTGTAGCTGTGAATGTAGCACTGAGGTGACATAGAAAGCTTACGAGAGCCACTCACGTGGTAGCCAGCGTCTGGGAGTGCAACCACATGCCTTGCTTGAAAAAGGGCTCGATGATGTAAGCCCGAAATGTCGCTATACTAATGTCGCTGATGTGCACTAACCTGTCTGGCTGAATAAACACCTGAATTTGCAATTATTACTGGAGTGCTGCCTGAATACATGTGATACTGTATAGAAAAGTTACTAGAGCCTACAGCAGCATCCTATTGTGTCTCACTTCACTGAGCTGTTAATCCATCAACTTTCTCAAGACAGATTTTAGTTGTGAAATAAAAATGATGAGTTCAGGAGGCATATAGGCGGAGAAGTAGCTAATAAGTAGAGTAAGGGTACATTTACACCAACAGATTATCTGAACAATTTCTGTCCAATCAGCGCAATAGTTGGTGTGTATAACAAAAGATCTGTGTCAGTAAACAGCCATCTGGCCAATCTGTCCGATAATCTGCTGGTGTAAATGCACCCTAAGGGCCAGGGGCGGACATACGCCTGTGGAGCCGGTTCGGCTGCACAAGGGCCCAGTGCGGCAGGGGGGCCCGTGGGAGGTCCGGCGGCAGTAGGAGATGAGCACTTCCATTGTGGAAGCACTCATCTCCATATTCATCTGTATCGCCGTCCTCAGGACAGCCATAAAGATGACTGCTGGGGCAGGGCAGGGGAGAGGCGTTTCCCTTACCTGCTCCTCTGATAGGCTGCAGGCCTAGTGACATCATCGCGCCGCCTGAGCCGTACAGCGCGGGACACAGGCCAGAAGAGACCTGCATCACATCGCTGACAGGCTCATGGAGGTAAGTATACGTGTTTTTGTGTTTTTTTATTAATGCTACTCTTTTGCCGAGTATGGAGGGGGCATTTTTATCTATTAGGGGGCATTTACTGGCACACATGGGGGAAAGGAGCACTATTGGGGCATTATACTGGCACACATCAAGGGGAAAGCAGTACTATGGGGGCATCTACTAGAGGGCATAATACTGGCACACATGGGGAGAGGAGCACTAGGGGGCATCTACAAGGGGGCATTATATACTGGCACAGATGGAGGGAGCACTATGGGGGCATCTAGAAAGGGGGCATTATATACTGGCACTATGGGGGCATGTAGATGGTGGGAACACTATGGAAGCATCTACAAGGGGGCATTATATACTGGCACTATGAGGGCATCTACAAGGGGGCATTATATACTGGCACTATGGGAGCATCTACAAGGGGGCATTATATACTGGCACTATGGGGGCATCTACAAGGGGGCATTATATACTGGCACACATGGAGGGAAAGGAGCACTATGAGGGCATCTACTGGAGGGTATTATATAGGGGCATTTTATACTGGCACACATTATGGGGAAGGGGGGAGAGGAGCATTATCGGGGTATCTACTTGGGGCACACTATAGGGGCATTTTATACTGGCACATTATGTCAGGCACCATGCTTGCAAATTATGGGGCGCTATGGGGACCTTAACTTAATTGGGAGCACTTTTTTGGGCACACAATAGGGGCATTGACACACATTATGAGGGCACTATAGGGACATTGGCTCCACTGGGGCACTAAGAGGAGGTATTTTTTACTGCCACACAACAGGGCATTTGTTGTATCATTATTTTTGGGGGACATTATGGTTACACTATTAGTGCCGGGGACACAGTTTCCTGGGTGCAGTTATTTTTTAGGGCACTCTGTGCCAATAATTATTGAAGGGGGCGCTATCTATGTGGTACTAGTATTTTCAGGGGGACTGTTTCTGCAGTATAGTTTTGGGGAGCACAGCGTCTCAGTATTAGAGGTGGCAGGATGGGGTGTTCAGAAGGTGAGAGGATGATGGAAAAGTAGGAAACTAAGATGTCTGTTTGTGAAACTCCGCAGAGAGAAGAGATGGCTGAAAGAAATCATCATGGCAGTCGGTCTGGAAGGAGAAGATGAGGAAAGAGAACGTCTACATCTAAGGAGACGTCTCTGGATGTAAGAGGTATGAGGCGCCTGTATTAGGCTACCTTCACATCTGCGTTAGTGATTCTGGCAGTGTGTTCTAGCAGAGAACAGAGAATTCACCGACTCTGGTAATGCTGGATGCAGAATGCCTGCTGGTCCCATTAACTATAATGGGGTCCAGCAGAGATCCGGCCACAATCTGGCAAAAATGCTGAGAATCAGCGGGACACAAAACTCTGCATGCTGTGGTTTGTGTCCAGCCATAGCTCTTCCTTGTTTTTTTTTAAGTTGTTTCCCCCAAATTAATTAGTTATATGAAAAATAGTACATTTCCGAGCAGTTTTAAACTTGTTTACACCTGACAAAAGTACATAGGACTATGAGTCAAATGAAAAAAGTATAAAAAGCTTTTGTTTGCAGTGTTTAATTAATTACATTAGAAAGGCCTCTGAAAATAGTATCAAGTTGGAAATATTTGACTGCTAAAGTTTGTAGAGAAGGTCTGAACGTGTTATTATGTACTAATGCTGATAAGACGACACATTTTTATCAAATGATATAAAATTAGTAAATGAGTAAATATTCATAAGGTGCAACTGCAACTACAAAAACACTCGGAGAGCATTTGTGAGATATCTGCAATTTGTGCTTATGTCATAAAAAGAACAATTAGGCTGTGGCTACAACTAGACCTTTTGTAGCCCTTTTAATTGATTTTAACTATTGAGTGATATCTGCAGAGCACAAGATTGCAGATATCTTATTTTATTACCTTGGACATCAGCTGTAGCTCAATAGTAAAAAAACAATTAAACATGGGTTACAGCAGTGGGTGCGGAACCACTCTGTGAAACAACAGGTTTGAATGGGACTTAAAGGGGTTGTGCCACAAAAAACATTTTACAGTTTTCAAACCAGCCCCTGGATCTGAATACTTTTGTAATTGGAATGTAATCAAAAATTTAGCATAGCCACTGAGTTTTTCAATAAAATTTATCTGTATATCGCCACCTGCTGTTTGATTTTTTCTTATTTCTTTTACCTGTTCACTGAGAAGGCCACACATGCTCAGTTTTATCCTTCAACTGCCTCCTGAGCTGTGATAGGGAGAGCTGAGACACGCCCCCTGAGCTGTGATAGGGAGAGCTGAGAGACGCCTCCTGAGCTGTGATAGGAAGCGCTGAGACACGCCCCCTAAGCTGTGATAGGGAGAGCTGAGACACGCCCCTAACTGAAGGGCTGAGACACCCTAGCTGTGATAGGGAGAGCTGAGACACGCCCCCTAAGCTGTGATAGGGAGAGCTGAGACACACCCCTTGAGCTGCAGCATAAAAAACACTTCCCTTGAGCTGTCAGCTTGATATAAATCTAGCAGAGCAATGAATGTGGAGATCTCTGGATCCATGTGAGGTACAGGGCTGGTTCTAGCTTTGTTAGAAAGAGATTGTCATGTAATATATGATGTCTGATTCTAATTTTTTACATTAGTCATGGGATAACCCATTTAAGGACTTTGGGGTTAAGGACATTATCCTGGAAATTCCCTAATATTCACCCTTTAACCTATGCACAGAGAATCTGGACTTTGCGGCATGGGAACCACCAGGCCACTGCCTCCTGGAGTAGTCTATGAGTGAGTGACAGCTGACCCACAGGGGTCAGAGATACCGGGCCAGGACATCGAGGGGTCAGGCAGAATCATAGTCAGGGACAGGCTGAGATCAGGGCAGGCAGAGTGCATGCTATACAGTACGTAAATATTTGGAGGTCAGGGCAGGCATGAAGGCTCAATACAGAGGTCAGGCACAGATCAGGACATGAAGCGAAGGGTCAGAATCAAGTAAACAGGCTGAAACAAAGGCAGACAACGGAGCAGACACCTTTGCAGGATAGCATATGAGAATAGAAGAAGGTGCCTAAAGTACCCCAAAGGTTGCCAGCCATCGGCTGGGGAAGGTTAGGATGCAGACACACCGGCCCTTTAAGACACAGAGGGAGAGTGTGCGTGCCCTACTTGCAGATGAGAAGAGAAGAGGTCTTGCTGGCAAGCCATCCACAGCCAGCGTGGAGGGACAAAGCAGACCCTGCATCCAGACTGGTAGAAAGAAAACAGCTAGAGGGGGTCCAGGCCAGATAGGTAAGATAAGCAAAACAGAGACTGCCGTGAGCTACGAAAAGTCTCGGCACAGCCTCAGCCCTAGGCTACATTCAGACAGCCGTAAGTGTTTCGTGGTCCGCAAATTGCGGTTCAAAAAAACACGGATATCGGCGTGTTCCGCATTTTGCGGAAAGGGCATGGCTGGCCCTGTGATAGAAATGCCTATTCTTGTCCACGATAGCAGACAAGAATAGGACATGCTCTACATTTTTTGCTGGGCCATGGAACGGAACTACGGATGCGGACCGCACATGGTGTGCTGTCTGCATCTTTTGCGACCCCATTGATGCAGACCCAGCAATACGGTCGTCTGAATGCATCCAATAAGTTATCAAGAACAAATATTAGCAAAACTTCCCATTATATTCTCCTCTATGCTAATCTTGATTTAACCCCTTCGCACCCAGCTCCATAATAGTACGGCGCTGGGCGCGTGTTTAAAGATGGCACCCGCTCCTGAGCAGAGCGGGCATCATGGCCCCGGGTGAACTGCTGATTTATACGGCAGTCACCCGTGGCTGATGTCCACGACCGGCGGACAATTCTGACCACGGCAAACACCGGAAGCGTGCGCTTCGATGTTGCTCCGGCTCCCCCGTGTGGCGATCGGAGAAGCCGGAGCATGTCTGCAGCAGCCCCTGTCATAGTGAATGATAGGAGGCTGCTGCATAACCTTTCCCATGGAGACCTTCTGTGTAATAGGGCTCCATAGGAAAGCAGTAAAATCATCATAGACTCCAATGCCAATGCATTAGAGTCTATGATATAAGCAATCAGAAGATTTATTGTTATAGTTCCCTATGGGAACTATAAAAAAAAAGTTTTAAAAAATTAAATAAAGTTTAAAAAAAAAAAAAAAAACATAAAAATTCAAATCACCCTCCTTTTCCCAAAATAAAAATAAAAGTAGTAAAAAAATTTTTAAAAAATCACATCATGGGTATCTCCATGTGCGAAAATGCTCATATTATAAAAATATAAAAATTTCTTTCCCGTACGGAAAACAGCGAAATGGAAAAAAGCGTCAAAATGGCTAATTCCCTGTTTTTTGTCGCTTTTTTTGTAAAAAAAAATTAAATAAAAAGTGATCAAAAAGTCATACACACCCCAGAATGGTATCAATAAAAAGATCAGATCGCCCCGCAAAAATTGATCCCCCATGAAGCTCCCTACACATAAATACCAAAAAGTTATAGGGGTCAAAATATGGCGACGAAAAAAAATATCCAACTTTATAATTATTTTATCACTATCAAAACGCAAGAAAAACTATACATATTAAATATCGCCGGATAAGTACTGACCTGTAGAATGAAAGCAACTGGTCAGTTTTAATGCACATCGAACGCCGTAAATAAGAAACCCGTAAAACT
Organism: Rhinella marina; assembly: GCA_900303285.1. NCBI lineage: Eukaryota > Metazoa > Chordata > Amphibia > Anura > Bufonidae > Rhinella > Rhinella marina. Next base: position 26,596 of record ONZH01017051.1, read on the forward strand.
GTGGTGGAATTGCGGGGTTGCTTCCCACTACATCATATGCAATATTAAATGGTGGCGTTGGAAAGTACAACTTGTCCCGCAAAAAAACAAGCCCTCATACAGCTATGTGAACAGAAAAATAAAAAAGCTATGGCTGTGTGAAGGCAGGGAGCGCAAAACGAAAACGAAAAAAAAAAAAAAACCTCTGGGCTGAAAGGGTTAAAGGGTAATGCAGAGGGTGTAAACAAATAGATAAAAAAATATGAATCTTTAGCTAAATTTACTTAGATATTTTCCTAAAGTTTGGTAATTATGGTAATCCAAAATTATTTGGTAATCCAAAAATTGACAGATTCCCTTTAAGATTCCCTTCAAACTCTAGGAAATGCAAGCTGTAATAAAACATTTTGACACTAGGGGTCAGTATGCAGCAGGAAATTATCTACACCCTATGACACTACTTTGTCTCTATTATAGCAATGCAGATGTAGTGGTTTCTCCTAGGTATATGTGTTTTGTTTATGTAAAAGTTTTACATTTAATGATTACCTTCAATTAATACATCTAAGTTGGGGTTTAACACAAGGAAATACCAGATGTACACACTGTGCAACTGCACACAATCCATACTCGCTTCTCTCTGGCTCCAGATATGACTTCAAAAAGGTCCTGTTGGACCGAAATGTTATGCACTAAAACATTATCTGGATACACTTACCTACTGTGTATTGATTGAATGAAGAAGGCATATAACAGTGAAACTGTGGAGACTGTTACTGATTATAATACTTTATAATCAGTAACAGTCTCCACATATAATATATATTTTATAACCATCTGCATCAGTCAACAGAGTTCAGTGGTCTTTATATTTACTTAAAGGGCATCTGTCAGCAGTTTTATACCTATGAAACTGGCCGACCTGTTACATGTGCACTTGGAAGCTCAAGGCATCTGTGTTGGTCCCATGTTCATATGTGCCCGCACTGCTGAGAAAAAGGAGGTTTTAATATATGCAAATGAGCCTCTAGGAGCAATGGGGGCGTTGCTGTTACACTTAGAGGTTCTGCTATATCTGCAACTACCGCGTCTTCTGCTCTTGCCTGATATGCCTGACCATATCAATCAGATATTTTGGAGACGGGGTGGCAGTGACAAAGAGAGCAGAGCCTCTAGGTGTAATGGTAATTGTTCCTAGAGGCTTATTTGCATATAGTAAAACATCATTTTTCTCAGCAATGCAGACACATATGAACATGGGACCAAAATAGATGCCTTCAGGGGCCAAGTGCACATGTAACAGGTCAGCCAGTGTCATAGGTACACATCCGCTGACAGATTTCCTTTAATGTGGACAGTTACAGCAAGTTCTATATACATAGGTGTGTGGCACCACTAGATTTTTTCTAATACTGAGCTCTGTGTGTCAGCTTTGCATTCCTGTTAGATCTTCCTTGTCTACTGTCCTTGGCTTGTTTCTGGAATAACCGCTTCTCTACTGATTTGGCTTTTACTGACCTTCCTGGCTTAGACTCTTTATGTTGTCTCTGGATTAACCCCTTGTATACTGATTTGTCTCCTTCTGTCTCTCCTAGCTTTGAGTCTGTCTTGTACTTCTTTCCTGCTACTCCTTGGCATCTAATATAATAAATAATTAATAAAAATAATTTTCCCCCAAATATGTCATTAAAAAAATGTTACAAATAAAAATAAATAAATAAAATAGACATATTTGGTATCACCGCGTCCGAAACGACCGGCTCTATAAAAATATGACATGATCTACCCCATCAAGTGAACTGCGTAAAAAAATCTAATAAAATGGAGGACATTATATAGCAGAACTAAGCAGTGTAGATGTAAATCCAGCAATAAATCACTTACAAACCTGCAGCAGTGTCTCTGCTTCTGCCTGTCTGCAGCAGCCCCTCTCTTTTCCTCGTCCTCCCCCTCCACTCTCCATAGACCTCTATGTAATCTGAGCCTTCAGTGAGCAGGCAGCCCATGGATCTCTTAGAGTTAGAGAAAAGGAGGGGAGCAGGAGAGTCAGGGGTGGGATTCAAATTTTTAACAACAGGTTCCCTACTCAATGGCAGACACGCAGCATCACGAAACATGTTTACATATACATCTCATATATACACTACACACACATACACATAAATACACCATATATACATAGTACACATACATAAATACACCACATATACACTACACACACATACCTCCCAATTTTTAAAAGCTTAAGGAGCTAAACTATGGAATGGAAGTTCATCCAGCTGTTGCTATAATTTTAACAACCAGATCTGGAGAACCTGAGGGAACTGGCTGAATTCCATGCCTGAGGAGAGCAGACTGATAAGAGAAGAGGTTAAGATATATTACAAAATTTCTTATGTTCACTTGTACTATTCATTTATGAAAAAAGAAAGAAAGAAAAAGAAGAAACAACAGTTATTTTTAAACTACATGTGGTTTTGTCACGTTGCATAGAAATGAATGATTTTTACCAAACTTTTCATGCTATTCGTTAAGCATCAAAGTGTGATGTAACCGATCTCTGAAGCACCCGTCAGTCTCTATGTAGCCTAATATCCACATTCAGAAGTGGAGGATTTGTAGACTTTCATCCTGGGCTTTAGTCATGGAGGGGGTTGTATGAGGTGCCATAAGATACGGATCGACAATTTTATTGGGGAAAGACAGACAGAGCACCTGTTTACATTGTAGCCCAACGTACCTGTGTCCTGATGCAGGGGTTGAGTCTGATGATCCCCTGGGTCTACACAGCACATATTGTGCCTTATCTTCTCCTGTCATCCCACATCAACCTCATCTTCCACCACTTCAAACGTTATCCATGCCCCCTGGAACACTGGCAACAGGACACAGCAACTGGCCCGGGGCAGAGAGAAGATTTCTGCACAACTTCCTTCTGGGAGGTTTCCATGGCTCCTGGGTGACTTCTGAGAGTCCAGCAGGTCTCCTTTTCTTTTAGGAGAGTCCTAGACTCTCGGAAGAGTTGGCAAGTATGTTATTACAGCATAGCTGAACTAGGTCCTGTAGCATCTATTGAAAGGGTTGTTCGAATGTTTAATACTGATGACTTTTTCTCAGGATAGGTCATGAGTATGTGATCGGTGGGGGTCCAACACCTAGTATCCGCTCTGATCAGCTGTTTATAGATGCTGCAGTGCTCTGGTGAGGGCTGTGACCTCCTTGGAGCTTAAAAACCACAGCCCCACCCATTGGATAGTGGCTGTGCTTGGCATTGCAGCTCAGTCTCATTCAGTTAGATGGGAATGAGCTGCAGTTAGGCCATGTGACTAATGAACTTGACATCACTGGCCTATGAAGACACTGTGGTGCCTCATCAAACAGCTGTTTGGTGAGGGTGTCGGTAGTCAGACACCCACCGATCAGATACTGATGACCTATCCTGAGGATAGGTCATCAGTGTTATATACTCTGAAAAACTCTTTAACCCTTTCGCTACCTGCATCGTAAATGTAGCGATGTGTATACATGTCACACGCTCGCGAGTACAGCGGGCGCCATGGCTGGCGTGTCTCTTCTGTTTCAAGCAACAGAGGGCCGCGACTATTACTGCGACCGACAATGACGATTGCGATCATTAAAGCCTTTAGATACATAATCAAGTGTGATCACGGCATCTAAACAGTCAAAAACCCGGACATGTGTGCCATGCGACCAATGGGGATGTCGGTATTTCACTTGAATAGGCTGGGTTTCTCTGAAGAGACCCAGCGTATTAGAGCTGCAATTCTTATGTTGGCCAGCAGGTAGCAGGCCAACATAAGAAATCAGCAATTCACATCCATCCTCCTCTATGGAGTTTGGTGATATTGAATAAAAAGAAAATTAATGAATGTGGTAGCCTCCTACACTGGCTACAAAAACATACAAAAAAGTTTAAAAAAAGTTAAAAAAAATATTTAAAAAAAATAAAAATTTAAATCAACCCGCATTCCTTAGAATAAAAAAATACATAAATAATAAAAAAAATATAAACATCATGGGCATCACCACAGTCAAAAACGCTCATACTATTTAAATATAAAAATATTTTTCCAATATGGCGAATGGCATAACAGAAAAAAAGTATCAAAAAGGCTGATTCGCCATTTTTTCATTGCTTCTCCCCAAAAAATTTAATAAAACGTGATCAAAAAGTCACTTCCATAAGGAAGCGCTCACTTGTACGTAGGGACCCCCATCAGACCTCAGATCAGCCCACCCAGCCACTTATAAAAACCTTCTGAGGTCTGAGGTCTGATGGGGGCACATACTGCTGATCTGAGGTCTGATGGGGGCACTTTCTGATGATCTGAGGTCTGATGGGGGCACTTTCTGATGATCTGAGGTCTGATGGGGGCACATTCTGTTGATCTGAGGTCTGATGGGGGCACATTCTGCTGAACTGAGGTCTGATGGGGGCACATTCTGCTGAACTGAGGTCTGACGGGGGCACATTCTGCTGATCTGTCTGATGGGGGCACAGTGGGCTGATCTGAGGTCTGGTGGGCGCACAGTGAGATGGTATGGGGGCACAGTGGGCTGATATGGGGCCATAGTGGGCTGATCTGAGGTCTGTTGGGGGTCTGACATGGAGGGCTGATATGGGGGTCTGATGTGATGTCCTGAAATTTATGGGCAGTCTGATAAGAGGATCTGATGAAAAATATTTTTTTCTTATTTTCCTACTCTAAAACCTAGGTGCGTCTTATGGGCCGGTGCGTCTTATAGGGCGAAAAATACGGTATATCTGGTATAGTTGTAATCGTAATGACTTTTTCCCCAAAACCACTCCATTCTGAATTTTTTTCCCCTTCCCACTACATTGTATGCCATATTAAATGGTGGCATTAGAAAGAACAACTTGTACTGCAAAAAAAAAAGTCCTTATATGGATATGTGAACAGAAAAGCAAAAAAGTTATGACTCCAAGACGATAGGGAAGAAAAATGAAACCACAAAAACGAAAAAAAAAAAAAACCTCCAAAGGGTTAAACCAATACATTGTTACTTGGAGCGTATAATGACAACTGAGATGGCAGACATTACTGGGGTTTGTCACCCGGCTGTTACTGGCATTGCTACCAGAGTAAGCTGGTTTGCCATTTACGACTGGGTGGCTGTCCCAGTAGGAATAATAATTCTGGCCATAGCGGCCATCACCCAGCTTTCCCAGGAACAGATATAACTATGAAACTGCTAAATTGAAATTATAATAAGAGCAGCAGAGAGGACGACTCGAGAAGTTCCAGTTACTATAGAGACTATATTTTCTCTAAGAGGAACTGCTCCTTGTATAATTCAAGTTCTTCTAAGAAAGGGGAAGAAATGTCCCTGTGCTGTCAGCTCAGCCATATACGGACTACTCCACCCAGCAGAATAAACCTGTGCGCAGGACAGCCACATTTGGTAAAGTTCCATTCATAAGCGGGGAGTGATAAGAGCTGATTATTATCTGAGACCTGTGTGACAGCGGCTACATATAGCCATGAGCTCACGCTGCTCACCGGTGTCACATGTAACACGAGTACCTCCAGTCACCGCTCCTCCTCAGTCACAGCCCATAGCTGTCCACAACGCTCCTTTTATAGGGCTCCATAAACACTGGGACATATTTAAAGTGGGAATTTCCCTTTCCTCCTCAGACTGGACATCCTTCACTAGCACGGAGTAAAAGAACTTAAGTGGTAGACACTGAAACTGAAGGGTTATTTTGATTTGCCCACAGTAAAGATGGTGGAAGTTTTCCCTGCCTTAATGACATGGCAGCCATATTTAAAGTGGGAACAACCCATCCATCCTTATATAGGAAGCATATCATACTCCAGCACTAAAAACCGCAAGTCCCAGAATGGGTTACATGTCATGTACTATTACTGATTTCATAAAGGGTTACCAAATAATGAACAGCACATACACTTTGATACATATGGAAAGTTAAAGAAAGCCGAATGAATGAATGAATACATGGATCGATGGATGGATGAATTAATGAATGGTGATTTGAATATTTATGTAGTTGTGCTGATGTAAATGGGTTGTCTCACTTCAGCAAGTGGCATTTATCATGTAGAAAAAGTTAATACCAGTCAATTACTAATGTATTGTGATTGTCCATATTGTCTCCTTTGCTGGCTGGACTCATTTTTCTATCACATTATAAACAGCTTGTTTCCATGGTTACAGACCACCCTCTCTAGTGGCCTGGAGTGTACATAGGCCTTTTTCCTATAGTGTGCAAGCACGACCACTGCTGCTGGATTCAAGGGTGGTCGTAACCATGGAAACGAGAAGTATAATGTGATGGAAAAATGAATGAAGCCAGCAAAGGAGACAATATGGAGAATCACAATATATTAGTAAGTGTCTTGTATTAACTTTCTCTACATAATAAATGCCATTTGCTGAAGTGATACAATCCCTATATAATCTAATTTTACCACAGTGCTAGCCAGATAAATTATGTGAACTACACTGCTATGACTGAGGGAATGAAGATTAATTGATCTCTGTAATGATTGCTGCACTGATATGGTAAGAACACAGATCATGGTCTGTAATTAATCTAATGAGATCACACTGTATAGTCGGTCTGTATTGTTAATGGCTGCACGCAACCTTCAATACGACGCGACCATTAACAAACCAGTGTGGTCTTCATTAGCTTAATTAGAGCACAGTATGGCGGCGTTACAAGAGTCACACGACCACGCTGCATGGTCGTACCCATATAATGAATAAAGCTAGCACAGGTAAAGATCATTAAAGGGAGTCTTTCACCTGTTTTTCACCTATATAACTAACAGCACTGCCCCACAGAAGATTGTATACATATCCCAGACATACCTGTGTGCACTGTGTGTCTGTATTACATGTCACATCCCAGACATACCTGTGTGCACTGTGTGTCTGTATTACATGTCACATCCCAGACATACCTGTGTGCACTGTGTATGTATTACATGTCACATCCCAGACATACCTGTGTGCACTGTGTGTGTGTATTACATGTCACATCCCAGACATACCTGTGTGCACTGTGTGTCTGTATTACATGTCACATCCCAGACATACCTGTGTGCACTGTGTGTGTATTACATGTCACATCCCAGACATACCTGTGTGCACTGTGTGTCTGTATTACATGTCACATCCCAGACATACCTGTGTGCACTGTGTGTCTGTATTACACGTCACATCCCAGACATACCTGTGTGCACTGTGTATCTGTATTACATGTCACATCCCAGACATACCTATGTGCACTGTGTGTCTGTATTACATGTCACATCCCAGACATACCTGTGTGCACTGTGTGTGTGTATTACATGTCACATCCCAGACATACCTGTGTGCACTGTGTGTCTGTATTACATGTCACATCCCAGACATACCTGTGTGCTCTGTGTGTCTGTATTACATGTCACATCCCAGACATACCTGTGTGCACTGTGTGTCTGTATTACATGTCACATCCCAGACATACCTGTGTGCACTGTGTGTCTGTATTACATGTCACATCTCAGACATACCTGTGTGCACTGTGTGTCTGTATTACATGTCACATCCCAGACATACCTGTGTGCACTGTGTGTCTGTATTACATGTCACATCCCAGACATACCTGTGTGCACTTTGTGTCTGTATTACATGTCCAGGAAAAGCACTTTTATTCTGCTGGAAAACAGCTCCCAAGTGCCCAGCTGAAAGTGAAAGTAAAAACAGCTTTCTTTCCCAACTCGATTTCTAAAAGCTATATCTTCTGATATACTGGGTATAATGCTGTGATTTTGGTATCATTTGAAAGCTTGGAATGCCAACTTTCAAAGAAGGCCATTTTTCTATCTGCTACCAATCCCAAGACATGATCAGCTAAAGCAGACCTCCCCTCTTCAGTCTGGTTTACTTTGTGCACTTGCAGCAGCAGAGCTGGGCACTTGGGAGCTGTTTTCCTGCAGAATAAAAGTACTTTTCCTGGACATGTAATATAGACACAAAGGCCCTGATTTATCACACCTTCACTCCAGAATTCTGTCTTCAAAAAGTCGCACGATAGGGCTTTTGCGACTTTTTTGCGCATTTTTTTGCGACTTTTTGCATGTGTACACCACTCACTCCAGTTTGTAATATGGGTGGAAAAGTGGGTGTGGTTAGCCATGTTAATGAGTTTCACTCCAGATTTATCATTGCGACTTTTTAAAAAAAGTCGCAAAATAGTCGCAATCTCACTCCAGGAGGAGGGTGGAGTAGGAAAAGTGGAGGAGCTTCTCTAGACAGAAGTGTTAGGTTGAAGGACAAGCCACATTTATCAAACAACCTGTGACGTTTGATAAATGTGGCAGAAAGTACTCCAGCACAGACTGAAGCAAAACTGACTTCAAATATTTTCCTAATGATAAATTCCCCCCAAAGTGCACACAGGTACGCCTGGGATGTGTCTGCAATCTTCTGTGGGGCACTGCTGTTAGTTATATTGGTGAAAATAAGGTGACAGACTCCCTTTAAAACCACAAAACTGTGGTAATTTGTGGTCAAACCAGGGCACATCTGCAGCATGAGAATACAACCATGTTTATGCAGAACAAACTGGCTTGAATGAATGAATAAGGTTTGGCTGTACTATTGTAAGGGAAGAATGAAGCCTGCTGTCCATGAGGAAAGACTTACTACAGTGCTCCTTCAAGTTACCATATGACTTGGTTCCATTGTACGCTGAGACCAATGTAACTTTAGTCCATAACTGTATGGAAAACCAGTGATTGGTTCGAAAACCTCAAAATGTCATCCCGTGATAAGGGAAAATGAAGATTTATGAAAAATAAGCAGATAACTAAGACAGATAAAACAAGTCCTTACATATAACAGTCAGAAATAGCTGCTGGACGCTTTAAAGTACCATCTATGATGAGGACACAAGCTTCAGGGTCCTATATAGCACACAGTGGACCAGGTAAAAAAAAAAAACATGGAGCCTCCCTCCCCTGGTGTACATAGGAGCAGGTATAGGGCAGTACAGAACATGAAGTACCACACTGTACTGTAGAGAGGAGCCACTATACAACCATTACAGGTGGTTTACCAGAGAAAGGCCATGTTGGTTGGAGTCTGAGTCGTTGAGCGTAGTTACAAATTGCTATGGCCAAAGAAAGACCATTGTATGCTGAAAATATTGTATCCTGAGGCCATTGTGTCATAAGAGGGAAATGTATTCTTTTATAAGGAATGAATAAATGAATGAATGATTATTCTTACAGCGGTCAATACACAGAGAATGGACTAAGACGGTTATGCTGCCATCCTATTCTCTTCAATATATTTATTAATGACCTTGTAGAAGGCTTGCACAGCAAAATATCAATTTTTGCAGATGACACTAAACTGTGTAAAGTAATTAACACAGAGGAGGACAGTGCACTGCTACAGCAGGATCTGGATAGACTGGAGGCTTGGGCAGAAAAGTGGCAGATGAGGTTTAACACTGACAAATGTAAGGTTATGCATATGGGAAGGAATAATGCAAGTCACCAGTACATACTAAATGGTAAAGCATTGGGTAACTCTGACATGGAAAAGGACCTAGAAATTTTAGTGAACAGCAAACTAAGCTGCAGAAACCAGTGTCAGACAGCTGCTACCAAGGCCAATAAGATAATGGGTTGCATCAAAAGAGGCATAGATGCCCGTGATGAGAACATAGTCCTGCCACTTTACAAATCACTAGTCAGACCACACATGGAGTACTGTGTACAGTTCTGGGCTCCTGTGAACAAGGCAGACATAGCAGAGCTGGAGAGGGTTCAGAGGAGGGCAACTAAAGTAATAACTGGAATGGGTGGACTACAGTACCCAGAAAGATTATCAAAATTAGGCTTATTCACTTTAGAAAAAAGACGACTGAGGGGAGATGTAATAACTATGTATAAATATATCAGAGGTCAGTACAGAGATCTCTCCCATCATATATTTATCCCGAGGACTGTGACTGTGACGAGGGGACATCCTCTGCGTCTGGAGGAAAGAAGGTTTGTACACAAACATAGAAGAGGATTCTTTACGGTAAGAGCAGTGAGACTATGGAACTTTCTGCATGAGGAGGTGGTGATGGTAAGTTCACTAAAAGAGTTCAAGAGGGGCCTGGATGTATTTCTGGAGGGTAATAATATTACAGGTTATAGTTACTAGAGATGGGTCGTTGATCCAGGGAGTTATTCTGATTGCCTGACTGGAGTCGGGAAGGAATTTTTCCCCTTAAAGTGAGGAAAATTGGCTTCTACCTCACAGGGTTTTTTTTGCCTTCCTCTGGATCAACTTGTAGGAAAACAGGCCGAACTGGATGGACAGATGTCTTTTTTCGGCCTTACAAACTATGTTACTATGTTACTATGTATGTGAAAAGACATAAAGAATGAATGAGAATGAGAGCACTGCCACCTATGCAGCTAGAATGGATGAAGACTGTTACATTCAGAATGAATGATGACATGTATTATTACTAAAGAACACTGATATTTATGGTAAGGAAAAAATGAATTAAGGGGTATTTCAAGTAATCCCCTATTTACAACACAGGGGATAACTATTAGATCGGTGGGTGTTATTTTTTCTGGATAATTTATCCAAAAGTCAACATTTTTTAAGGGCAAACTGGAAAACTATGACAAACTATAAAGATTATAAGTAGTGGTGAATGAATCGATCTTCAGATCCAGGATCCGAAGACAATTCATTCCCCAAACTCGTTTGAATGCTGTATGGAGACCTGTCTCTGTACAGCATAAAAATGTATGGGCTTCGCAGAGGAAAAAATGGTTAATTCTGAAGTTGCACGAGACCAGCCGGTATCAAAGCCGACTTCAGATTCTTCTTCAGGTCTATAGGCCAGATACTAGTAGTGAACACATTACCAGCATTTACTGTGAGCTAAGAATTACAATGTGACCAGCATTTACTGTGAGCCAAGAATTACAACGTGACCTGCTCAAAAAAAATCATGGACACATCAACTTTTTTTCACGGACACTGGTCCCCAATGTTTACGGACTGTCCAGAAACATCTGGACAGTTGGCAACCATGACCCCCACCGATCAGGAGAATGGGATCCCTGTACCTGCTGCAGCCCCCTTGAAATGAACGGAGCGTGGCCGCTCTCTTCACTTCTATGGGAGTTCCAGAGATTGCCGAGTACAGCGCTCACCTGTCTCCAAAATTCCTGTAGAAATGAATGGACAGATCCACCAGACCGTTTAGCTTGGGGGATACATGGGGGCACAATCACCATTTTATTTAATAGGAGGTCTTTTATGGTAGTTTTTCCCGCCTTTTTTTAAAACCTGTCAGATTTTTCAGATTGAATTCTGAGGTGATGAGGTAACTGTTTTTTTCTGGTTTAGTTTGCTGTTAGAGTCATTTCTGATTGGTTCTGGGCGTTGCTGCGGGAGAAATCCTACGCTCGGATTTGTTGTTGGTATCTGTGGCGGGAAGCTTTCTCTTATTTATTGCAGGTGCAGTGGTCATCGGTGTCCAGTCTGAAGAAAGAAGAGGAGCATCGCCCGCCCTTCCTCAAGCTTTATCTCTTGTTATCTTATTTGTCGCTTTGCTTTAATTGTAGGGGCTTAAGTCACTCAGTCTTCAGCTGGGTGGATGTAGTTCACGGTTGAAGAAGATGGTTATTCGGATTATTTAATTATTTATTTAATTATATTTTTATGATATTTTTATTGATGAATTTTAATCTGAATTAATTTATTATTGGTAACCCTAAATAAAGGATTGCGGCCATTTTTATCCAAAATTAATGTTGTAATGTCTTTATTTTAGTTTAGCTAAGTATAGTTAAGGTGAAATGTGCCTCCATGGAGTGGCTGCACGCATGTCTGACTGGCCGCTCCATTCTTTTCAGGGGGCCGCAGGGGGTATGATGTCCCTGTTCTCGTGATCGGTTGGGGGCCGAGTGTTAGGACTCCCACCAATCTAATAGTTATCCCCTATACCAGGGCTGGCCAACCTGCGGCTCTCCAGCTGTTGCAAAACTACAACTCCCAGCATGCCCAGTCTGCCTACAGCTATCATCCTACAGCAGGGCATGGTGGGAGTTGTAGTTTTACAACAGCTGGAGAGCCTCAGGTTGGCCAGCCCTGCCCTATACTGTGGATAGGGGATAAATTCTAATAACCGGAATACCCCTTTAATGTTTTTGCATATATTTTTGTGGATAGATATTGGTTACACTAATTTCTATTAGGAATTTGTGACAGAATGAATGAGTGGATGAATGAACCATGTTTTGCATAAAGTTATCTATGTCTATCGATTATCTATGTGACTAGAATGAATGTTGTTACATTGATCTCCATGGTAACAGAACTCTGTGACTAAAATGAATGAAATCTGTTACATTGATTTCTATGGGAATGAATGAATGAACACTGATTTGTGGCTAGAATAAATGAAGACTGTCAGTCTCCTATCTGCACGGTGGAATGTCCGTCCGTCTGATAAACCCCGGTAAATGATATACTAAAAAATGACGACACAAGAGACTTCACATTCTAGTGGAATGCCATAAAAGTACAACCTAGCCCGTAGTAAATATGGCGCCGGCGGTCTCTCCGCCCCCGTGGTGACGTCACGCCAGAGTGACAGCGCTGAGCGGGCTGCTGCGTGGGGGGAGAGGCTGGAGGAGCGCTCGTTGTTGACCATATATGGTCAAAGCCACAGGGAGACGTCGCAGCTGGGCGCTCGGCTTTGGCTTCCGGGTTTGAATCGCTGGGCGGCCGGGAGCAGAGGCTCATCCATAGACACTCCGTGCAGGCTCCGTACTCACAGCAAAGATGCCCTACGAGCTGAGTAAGTGACCGGGGTCCCTGGGGGCGATGCCGGCCGTCACGCCCTGGGGGGGAGCAGGGGGGACACGATCCGTATGAGAGGGGAGCCGTGACGTCAGCACTGTGTGTATACACCTCGCCCAGCCCTGTGTATACCGCAGCGCTCTGCTGTCTGCACTTGTCAGGGAGTTTCCTGCCGCTCCCAGCCTGTTGCAGTCATCTCCTCCCGCTATAGATGGGGGATGATGGGGCTTCTCCAGCCCAGGCCCACCTATGGGTGTTATCTCTGCAGGCAGCAGTATGTGTGCATATACAGTGTAACATATACATATATTAGTGACATCACTGTATCTCAAATCCAGAAAACCTCATATAGACGTGATATAGAATGGCTGCTGCAGTGTTTATGTGCCTGTGGCTGGCGTGCTGTTGGATTTGGGGGTGTTGCCCCCCTGTGGCTGGCGGGCTGTCTGGAAGAGGGGTGCCCCCCCCCCCCCCCCCGTGGCCGGCGGGCTGTCTGGAAGAGGGTGCCCGCCCCCCCCCCCCCTGTGGCCGGCGGGCTGTCTGGAAGAGGGGTGCCCCCCCCCCCCTGTGGCCGGCGGGCTGTCTGGAAGAGGGGTGCCCCCCCCCCCCTGTGGCCGGCGGGCTGTCTGGAAGAGGGGTGCCCCCCCCCCCCCCCCTGTGGCCGGCGGGCTGTCTGGAAGAGGGGTGCCCCCCCCCCGTGGCTGGCGGGCTGTCTGGAAGAGGGGTGCCCCCCCCCCGTGGCTGGCGGGCTGTCTGGAAGAGGGGTGCCCCCCCCCGTGGCTGGCGGGCTGTCTGGAAGAGGGGTGCTGCCCCCCCCCCTGTGGCCGGCGGGCTGTCTGGAAGAGGGGTGCCCCCCCCCTGTGGCCGGCGGGCTGTCTGGAAGAGGGGTGCCCCCCCCTGTGGCCGGCGGGCTGTCTGTTGCAGACTGTGGCTGACGGGTGGGAGGGGGGATTCCCTCTTTGGCCAGTTTGCTCTGGGGGCTCCCCACAATTAAGCTATTATGTTTGTGGGGTGCCCCATTTGGCTCACACGTTTGGGGGGGGGTCCTGTGAAAGCACCTTTGGGCCCTTTAATAAGAGGTATAAATAATTAGTGCAGCGTTGCACTGCATACATTGTGGGTGCCCTGTCGAGGTTTGGGGGTGCAGCAGAGGGTATACGGTCCGTCCCATCATGTGGATCCATCAGTACTATGTGCCATCTTACCGAGGCAGGAGATTCCTCAGGTTATAAATGTATTGGACAGCTGCGGGTTATCTGATTTATTACCATTTCTATGTCCTTTATATATTTCTATGGTCCTGTGATTCTCCAGAATATTAGGTGACCGGTATCGATGCCGGATGGAAACAATCCCGCCCTGTACTAGGCGCCTATGATCCGGTTGTTTTACATGACTTGGGTTTTGTAGAGAAATCTGCACATTTAGTAACTTTTGGGGGATTGATGAGAATTATCTGTGGCAGGATCAGCTGTTGGGAAACTACAACTCCCAGCATGCACACTTTTTCAGCTCTTCTCAGAACTCTCATAGAAGTGAATGGAGCATGCTGGGAGATGTAGTTTCTCAACAGCTGGAGGTTGCTGATCCCTGATCTACAGACATGGATGTATGGAGGTGTAATAATGAGCGTGCCCTGCAGGACGGATGTGACGCCGAGGTGGCGATGCTTCCTATAGAGCACAGATATTCACCATATAGAAGCTTTTCCAGGGTTCATGGATCCGGCCAGTGGATAGGACCCCGGAGCCTCTGACCAGTCCTGGCCGTTGTCTGTCCCTCTCTTTGTATCGGTGTCTGATGAAGTTCTGCTATTTTCATTTCATCACTATTTCGGTATCTCTGCTTTCCGGCCGTGACGTATGAATATTCTTTATCTTTACCTAACGCCTCCCACAGTCGTATCTGAGACAGTCCTCTGTGATCTGAATAGTCAGGACTCCACGCCGACCCGTTAATAATCTGAACGGATACATTGTAACAAAGTATAAAGACTCCTTTACACAGGCGGAGATTGCCGCAGATAATCGATAACGAGCGTTCATAGGAACACTCGTTGGTGATTATCTGGCAGTGTAAATGTGCTGCCGATTATTGTTTGCCAGCAGCAAACCGTGTAGTGCAAATGAGTCTGTATGGGGACGAGCGATGGCATTGGTGATCACTGCTACTGTGGAGGAGATCGCTGCATGTAAATGCAGTGCTCTCCTCCACTGACGAGCAGGCGATTGCTGGGAAGGAACGCTTTTTTACCGACAATCTGATGATCTGTCGTCCAGTGTAAAGGGTAGGTGTTACATTGATCTCTATGGGGATAGAATGAATGAAGTATAGTGTAATGCTATGTGACTAGAATGAATGGAATATAATATAATGCTCTGAGCCTAGAATGAATGAATGGGGTATAGTGTAATGCTATGGGGACAGAATGAATGGAGTATAATATGGTGCTATGTGACTAGAATGAATGGAATATAGTGTGCTGCTATGACAATATTATGAATGAATGGAGTATAGTATAATGCTCTGAGCCTAGAATGAATGAATGGGGTATAGTGTAATGCTCTGTGGCTGAATGAATGGGGTGTAGTATGGTGGTCTGTGGCTAAAATTAATAAATGGTGTATAGTGTGGTTCTGTGACATGAATGGGGTATAGTATGGTGCTGTGTGGCTAGAATGAATGAAATATAGTATGGTGACTATAATGAATGGAGTATGGTGGTCTGGCTAGAATGAATGAATGGAGTATAGTATGGCGGTCTGTGGCTGAATGAATGGGGTATAGTATGGCGGTCTGTGGCTGGATGAATGGGGTATAGTATGGCGGTCTGTGGCTGGATGAATGGAGTATAGTATGGCGGTCTGTGGCTGAATGAATGGGGTATAGTATGGCGGTCTGTGGCTGGATGAATGGGGTATAGTATGGCGGTCTGTGGCTGAATGAATGGGGTATAGTATGGCGGTCTGTGGCTGGATGAATGGGGTATAGTATGGCGGTCTGTGGCTGGATGAATGGGGTATAGTATGGTGGTCTGTGGCTAGAATGAATGAAGATTGTTACACTGATCTCGATAGGAGTAGAATGAATGAGTTACATGTCGTACGCTACTATTATATGAGCTTTACTCTTCTATAGATGGTACGTGGATAGACAGGAGTCACACACATCATTCTATGACATGTATTGGGAATGAATTAGGAAGGATGAATGGATGGAGTTTAATGCTCTGGAATCAGTGGCTAGAATGGATGAAGATTGATCTCTGTGGGAATGAGTATGTGACTGTGGATAGAATGAATGAAGAGTAGATATTGGGGACAGTGTGGAGGGACTGGGTGCAGGTTGGTGCACCAGTCGTTATGAGGAATGAATGCTGGTATCTGTGTCAGGATGAATGAAGTTGAACATGATGCTACATCAGCGCTGTGGACCCTTAATTCTGAGAGGTCGGACCCCCACTGATCATAAAGTGGTGGCGTAATTTGGGAATGCCCCTTTAATGCTTGAACCTTATGCCGTTTCTTTCTCTCCTTTAGAACATGTGTTCGCCAGCCTTCCTCAGATGGAGAGAGGAGTGGCCAAGGTGCTCGGAGGAGACCCCAAGGGCAACAACTTTCTGTACACCAATGGAAAATGTGTGATCATCAGGAATATTGAGGTACGGCATCAGCACATGGATGGACCTTTAATCAGCCTCCCATCATAGACCTTCTCTTCTCCTGTCCATCCACCTCCCCAGATCCTGCGGTTAGAACGATGTTAGGTAGAGGATGTGGGGAAAATGGCATCTAGTCTACATTTTTCTTTTCTCTTAAAGGGGCTTTTCCTGAGATAAAATAACTATAGCCCAAAAACTTTATGTACAAAGGCCAAGGGTTAGAAAAGAGCTGTCGCCTCTCCTTACATGTCTGTTTTTGTAACTGCTTGAACCCCCCATGTAATAACAATTCTGGAGGATATATTCTTGCGACTCTGTTGTGCCATTCCTGCTAGAAACTTTTTAAAAATATTTTTTGCAGAAGTTCCGGTATGTAATAGGGGAAGTAAGTGCCGCAGTTGTAGGGTCCCATACAGTACATGCTCGCATATGTAGGAACATCTCCAGGAGCTCCAGCCTGTACGGGCTATGTAAGTATGTGCTGCAGTTGTAGGGTCTTATACGGTACATGGAGATATTCCTACATACACCTCCATGTACTGTATGAGACCCTACAACTGTGACATACACATGGTCCGTACAGGCTGCAGCTCCTGGAGATATTCCTACATACATGAGCATCTACTGTATGAAACCCTACAACTATGGCGCATACTTACATAGCCCATACAGGATGGAGCTCCTGGAGATGTTCCTACGTACACCTCCATGTACTGTATGGGAGCATACAACTGTGGCATATACTTACATAGCCCGTACAGGAGAAAGCTCCTGGAGATGTTCCTACATACGAGAGCATGTACTGTACGAGCCCCTACAACTGCAGCACATACTTACATAGCCCATACAGGATGGAGCTCCTGGAGATGTTCCTACATACACTGTCATGTACTGTATGGGAGCATACAACTGGGACACATACATAGTCCGTACTCGATGAAGCTCCTGGAGATGTTCCTACATACGCTGCCAGGAGCTCCAGCCTGTATGGACTATGTATGTGTCGCAGTTGTATGCTCCCATACAGTACATGGCAGTGTATGTAGGAACATCTCCAGGAACTCCAGCCTGTACGGACTATGTATGTGTCGCATTTGTAGGGTCTCATACGGTACATGGCAGTGTATGTAGGGACATATCCAGGAGATCCAGCTTGTATGTAGGAATATCTCCAGGAGCTCCAGCCTGTACGGGCTTGTTATGCTGAGCTGGGAGGCTGTGGCCGGTTTGCACTGTGAGCCTTTCACTCTCCTGCCCGTAGGACGTACGTAACTGAGGTGAGTCAGAGCCGCGCCCGGAGACTTCACTTGTGTGATTCATTCCCGAGAGGGCTAGTCTGAATATACCTAGTTATCTTACAGCTAAAACTCATGTGTGACTGCAGGAAATCCCAAGCACCCCTTAGGGTCCTAGGATGCCGAGACATAAGGAGTGGTTTGTCAGGAGAACTGTGGACACATGATTGCTCTTCTCCTGGCTACGTTCTCTCACCTCCCCCCATGACCCAAATCTCTGATGCGTGTATGACAAATGATTGGTTCACAGGTGTATATAAGCCAGTTTACATGTTAGTATTCCTAAAGCAGATGTAGCAGTGTTGTAAAGGGGTTGATGGACTATTCTTGAGGTCCTTCCACATGTGCCATTTTGTGGCCTTTGAAGCAGGGGTCAGGAGTGGATTGTAAAGGAAATGTTCTACTTCTACAAAAGTGAGACATGGCCATCAATATCGGCAAGGGGTCCAAAAACCGGTCCATTGGGCTGACGAAAGGGTCACGTTGATTTTTTTTTTTTTTTTTTTTCTTTTTTTTTTTCCTTCCTCCCATCAGGTACATTTGGTAGTGACCAGGTCTGGTTTTTGTAGCCAGTCCTACTGAAGTAAATACCATGCATGGACCTTCAGTGGTCGTGTCATGAGTAGAAATGAGGAGTTCAGGACCCTGATCAGTGGGGACCCCAGCCGTCAGACATCTATCGTCTGTTCTGTGGATGGGCTGTACTGCTGTTATGGCGGAGATCTTTCTGGATCCTAGTTTTTGTCTACATGTCTCAGCCTGTTAGAGTGGACCTAAAGCATTGCTGACATGACGGCAGCATGGGTCTAATGCTCTTACCCGTGCAGTAAGCCTGTGCTCAGCTGGATATCCCCGATCTGTTGATGGATAGAAATCAGGAATCGGAGGATGAATTATTAATGCTCTGGCTTGTAGATCCGCTTTCATTTGCTGATTCCTCGTTTTATGGTGTTAAATACAATTTCTCTCCATACATCTTCTGAGACTTTACACTGCTTACCCTGTGATAAGTGCCGCTCATATAATGTGGAGGGGCCGGGCCTCCTTGCACCTTGAACCTAAGATAAAGCGTGCTGGGTCTGTATGTGGCAGTCATTACCTACCTCTCTCTGATCTGCTGCGTTGTCTTATTCCCCCATTGTAGAACCCGGCCATTGCAGATGTCTACACCGAGCATGCTCAGCAGGTGGTTGTGGCCAAGTACGCCCCCAGTGGGTTTTACATTGCATCTGGAGGTAGGTTACTGTAAAGCACGAAGAAGACTGACTGCTGGTTAACCCTTATATCGGGGATGTTCAACTTCAGCCCTCTAGCTGTTGGCTGTGCAGGCGTGCTGGAAGTTGTAATTTTGCAACAGTTGAAGGGCCACAGGTTGAGCATCCCTGCCTTATCTTCAGTACTGGGGAAAATGCCTGATATAATGTGAGTGTGGTGGTAAATACCAGTACTGACCACTATTACTAGCTGCACATGTGCTGGTAATGGGCATTATTAAGCCACTGGTGCCGGTGGGCCTAACTTAGGTCTGCTTACCTGTTTCCTGATGCTGCGCTCCCAAAATGGCCGATGATGGAGGAACATGTGACCCTGTCCCACCAGTCAGCAGCCTCTATTCCCTTACACTGGGGATGCACAGGGAACTAGCACATGCGCAGTCTGTCCCCTGTGTTAGTGACAGGACTGATATGTCCCCCCCATCAGTGCCCATGTTGGGAGCACAACGACTGGAAGCAGACCCGCTAGTAAATATAATTTAGACATCTGAGCCAGTGGTTTAGTAATGTCCATTACTGGCTGCATGTATGGACTGTTCCCAGTGCATATGCTACTAGTTATAGATAGTGGCCAACCATTACCATACAAATACCTGGCAGATATTGATGGCGTGATATTGCTGATTATTTTCCCTATGCGCTGCTCCATTCCCCCACTCTGCCCTCCGTTCTGGTTTCCCGTCTGGTATGTAAATCCATACTGTCAGTACAGGGAGGAGGAGACGGCCATGTTTCTCAAGGGGCGTCTCCGTCTCCCTGGCTATGAGCTGGCCAATTTCATCGGAGAGCGTCGCAACCAGGGAGAAAGAAACGCCCCTTGAGAACCACGGCCGTCTCCTCCTCCCCGTACCGATGGTATGTATTTACATATCAGACAGGAAACCAATACGGGGGGGGGAATGGAGCAGAAATACTAGACCCATGTAAAGGTCATCTTGACTACTGCTTTAGTGTCCAGTAGTAAAAACTGCCACAGATGTCAATAGAAAAGAAGTAAAAACATGTAGGCACCTTTATCTAATGTGACCCCTGAATCATGGCCTAACCTTCTGGGCATCTGTCAGCAGTTTTGTACCTATGACACTGGCTGACCTGTTACATGTGCGCTTGGCAGCTGAAGACATCTGTGTTGGTCCCATGTTCACTGTGTCCACATTACTGAGAAAAATGATGTTTTATTACATATGTAAATGAACCTCTAGGAGCATACCTGGCAGGCTCAGAAGACGTTGTAGGAAATAAGTGAAAGGAGTAGACGTAACTCGTTTTTCCAGCTCGGTGACAATGAATGGCAGCAGACTGTTGACAAAGGACAATTCATTATTCAGTAGGCTCAATGTGATGATGGAAGTGTCCATGTGCTTGTTTGTCAGATATCACTGGTAAGCTAAGAATATGGGACACCACGCAGAAGGAGCATCTCCTGAAGTACGAGTACCAGCCGTTTGTGGGGAAGGTTAAGGACATCGCCTGGACAGAGGACAGCAAGAGGCTTGCCGTGGTTGGGGAAGGAAGAGAAATGTAAGTAGCCTTTAAGGATGTGCTGCTGTTTTAGGTCAAGTATGTATCCTGATCTTTGTGGTTCTGAAGTATTGTAGCCTTCACATGACAGCGTTATTTCCTTTAAACTTGCATTCCCAGCAATAAAAACTGATAGGTGGGATTATCAGATATAGGGAAGTGTATGCTCAGGACAATGGGCGTCTGAATAGTCTTCCCTCCTGCCTGGGTCTCTGTTAAAGCTTCTGGCAGAAGGCCCAGCCGGCATCATAGTCATCGATGGTGTGCACTTTGGTAGGGATCCTTAAAGGAACACTAAACCTAGAAAAGTAACAAAGAGTTATAGGTGCCCTCACTGTTTGTCAGTCTTCAGCACTTTCTGCATGAGCCTCACACAAACAGTGTAGATGAAATCCTTCACAGAACATGGGTTATTCTCCAGTTGATCTGCTCCACCTTTGGCTGGTGGCTGGCTGAAGCAGAGGAGCTTAAAAGAGTTATCCAACACCTATAATGCCCCTCAAAATGGCCAGGTACCTCGTACAGGTTATACTCACCCTGCTCCCCGGCACCCACGTCACTCTTGATGCCCACACGACCAGCTCTGCATCTCCCCGCAACGGGAACAAGCCTCCCTGTCGTCCCCCACGATGCTAGGGAGGCTCATTGCCCCCCTGTGGCCGGATGTTTTGATCCGCAGCACAGGGAGATACGGCCATCAGGAGCGACGTGGGTGTTGGGGAGCCAGGTAAGTATAACCTGTATGAGGTCCCCGGGCATTTTGGGGGGTATTGTAGGTGTTGGATAACCCCTTTTACAGTATTTTTGTCCTTGGGCAGACAGACCACAGCATGGAGGCTCCTGCTGCAGCCACTTGTCTTATGAGCAGATACATTACAGTGAGGAGGAGGACAACGGGGAACATGGCTGAGCTCCTGGAGCACAGAGCAGAGATATCTTTATGTATTTCTCAGTTTGAATTGTAGTACAAGACAAAATCTGATCAAAGGAGGAAGGCCTGGGATTATTACAATTTTTTTTTTTTTTTTTTTTTACTTTTTTGCGCAGAACAGGGATGCCCAACCTTCTGCCCTCCAACTGTTGCTAAACTACAACTCTCAGTATGCCTGGTCAGCTATTAGGGCATGCTGGGAATTGTAGTTTTGCAATAGCTGGAAGGCCGCAGGTTGAGTATCCCTGGTGCAGAGCGACATGAACACTCATAGATGTGTGGGATGTGACGGGATGTCGCTGTATAGCCTCCTAGTCGTGTGCATTATGCTTTATGGGAAAAATCTAGATATCTGGAACTTTTGTGTTTTGAATTAAAATAGTTTTCTGGTCAGCCATGGTCTATAGCAGTAGTCCCCGAGCTATTTTTGTACACGTAACTTTAAAAAGCTGTGCTTATAGACAGTGCTTGGTGTGGTGCTCCAGATCTCTGTGGAGTAGCAGTAAGAACTGAAGATGCAGTCCTTTGTGGTGTAGTATCTGTGCTGGCATGAGTGTCCTTCCATCCGCTGACTTGGATAGCTGACAGTGTACATAAGTGCTTTGTCATACCTTCTAAGAACAGGCTCTTAATCTTTCGTGCAGTGCATTGTACTCGTTCCAAGGTGTGTGTAGAAAATCATTAGAGAGTAAAAGCTTATATTGGTGGACTTTAGCTTAAAGGGGTATTTCAGAATTTTTTTTTTTTTTTACTTTCAGAAAACCTTTGATATGTTAAAGGGACATACCAAAATGTTTTGATGAGACCCCCCCCCCCCCCCACCTATCTCTAGAATCAGGGTAGAGAAGCTCTCGCTTAGCATTATCCCTCTCCTTGCTGCACGAGATGAGCCCATAGGCTTTCTATTGAGTCCATCTCGTGTCTTGTCCTGCAGCGAGGAGAGAGAAGGTGCCAAGTGAGTGCTTCTCTCTCCTTGTTCTAGAGAGTGTGGGGGTCTCGATGCTCAGATCCCCACCAATCATAACTTTTGGTGTGCGCCTATAACCTATGAAAGGTTTTCTGAATGCACAGTGACCCTTTAATACTGATGGACTATGCTCAGGGGTCTGATGCCCTGCACCCACTCTGATCAGTTGTTTCTGACGAGCTCTGTCCCCAGAACAGGTCCATGCATTGTGTCGTGGACGGAGCTTGTAAATGTATCGCTGCTTCCATTCAGCCAATGGCAGGCGGGAACGAGCCTCCCTGACATCACGGGAGGTCCCCCACCAGGGTCTGCGGCCCTTGTGGGGAAAAGTAGTACTGCATTCCATGAGCACGGGTAGTGCCCTGCTAGTGGCTCTCCTCCTGAGAAAATAGGAACAAAAAAAAAAAAATTTATATTGCTTGTATGCAGAGATGAGAAGCCATGCAAGGTGAAGCTGTGAAAGGGACCGCTGAGCTGCAACTAGGTCATGTGACTACTGTGCAGTCACATGGCCTAGGAAAAGGCCGTGGCGCTCACAGACTGCCAGACTCTTCTAACAGCTGACCCCGGAACCCCCTGGGGATAGGTGATCAGTATTTATTACTGGATAACCCCTTTTACGTTTCACACATTTCCTACACATTCTGTATAATGTAACGGAAAGCTGGCAAAGAATAAAATTCAGTGATTGTCGCACAGCGGCAGCTCCGTAAAATCATCCCCACACGGCGGCAGCGCCATACATAACACACGTGAGGACGATACTGGTCTCTTTCTCTTGTTTTTCAGTAAGAAAGTTCTGTTCTTCCGTTATTTTATAACTACAAGCAGAGTTTATTGAGGGCATTTGCATTTCTTCTGTGCGAGAACGAGTGTCCAACTATGAAGTGCTCTTGTGTGAGAGACCATTAACTGCAATGCAAAATGCCATTCTGGCCTCCCATGTAGCAAATGTGAGGACAATGCTGGTCTCTTCTATTATATAGTGGAGTGATATTTTCACATCAATAAAGGCCTCTTAAAATGTAATACTTGGTCTATATATTGCCTAGGCAACGTATATGAAAGACTGAAATAAGCCAGACGTTTCACACTTTGCCTGAGTACTTCAGTATTTTATACGTTGCCTGTGACATATTTATGTTGGGGGGGGGGGGGTCTAATGGCTGAATTCCCCCCCCCCCCCCCCCCCCCCCCATGTATTTAGTTTAATGGAGGGAAGCTCTCGGGAGGCTTCCCCATGTAAATGCTTCTCTTTGCACATTATACAGTGAAGAGGATGTTTAACTCTTAAATGACTGAACAGCGAATGAGATTAAAGTGGATGTGTTTTCATTCTATATTTTGAATGTATTATTATTTTTTTATATTAAATGCGTATTCCAGAGGTGTAATTTTAACTGGAAATGGGGTCGGGTGACATAACAATGTTTTCTCACCTTACCAGTTCCCCCACCACCGTTTCTACTTCCTGGTCTGGGGCTGGACATGCTGGAGATGGCTGAGCAGGCAATCGAAGTCAATCACTAGCTGTGTCAGGTGGTCACCACTGCAGCCAGTCCAAGCCGTCTTCAGCATGCCAAGCTCCAGACCAGAGAGGAGCGAGGAAACGTAAATTGAGTAGATTTTTTTTTTTTTTTTTATTGTTATCACACTTAGACTCCATTTTTGGTTATACAAATACTCCCCAGGAATACCCCTTTAATGTATCAAATTTGAGGTTGTCCACGAATAGAAACCTTCTTTTTTTTTTTTTTTTTTTTTTTTTTTTTTTTAAATAAAGAGCTCCATGTATCTACAGTTTTGTGTGGTATTGCAGCTTCGCACTTCAAGAGAGTTCCAATACCAGACGTAACCCCTAGGACGTTTCCCGTTAAGGCACATGACTTTAAAAGATGAAAAGAGAACATATGATTAATAGCGGACTTGTTTTCCGTACAGCGGATACTCTAGTCCTGTGTGACGGGCAGTTATTGTAATGAAAAAGCAATTGGATTATGCTTTCTGTACTGTTAAACGCCATGTTCTTTATGAATCTATAGCTGAATGACTTTGAAGGGGGTGTCACAAAAAAAAAGTTCTCAAGTTAGATTGTTGTTGGAGCGGTCATAGCTCCCAGTTGGGAGGGATGACCTTGTGTACACTATATTTCTTTAACTCCCATTCGTTTCAGTAGAGCATGATTTGCACACCCATCTGTTATGGGTCAGAACCAGGGCATCTTTCTTAGGCCGCTTTCAGGTAAGCGAGTGTCACGCTCTGGCCTCTCAGTGCAGCTCCCGTCCTGAACTTCCAGCACTGCCGGGTCCGCATAACATTATATTGATTTATGATGCTATGTAACCCTTAGAAGTCTGGAATGCATTGGATAACACTAACAGTATTATCTCACTGTTATCCAATATATTCCAGAACTGTAAGGGTTACATAGCATCATAAATCAATATAATGCTATGTGACCCCAGCAGTGCTGGAAGTCCGGAGTGTGACACTCTCTCGTCTGAAAGCATCCTTATAACCTGGTGGATCTTTGCTGATCCAACCAGTTTTTATTGTACAATTTGTGATACAAAATTTTTTTTATTTTTTTTTTTTGGCCGGGGTGTGGAACGGACATACGGATGTGCTGTCATCATCTTTTGCGGCCCCCATTGAAGTGAATGAGTCTTCATCTGCAAAAAATGCGGATCAGATGCGGACCAAAATACATTTGTGTGCATGAGGCCTAAGTTTTGCTATGGGGCCCTCCTATGAGATCTGTGTGGCGTGATGTCTGTGACTGTTCCTCGACCCTATCAGTTGTTTCCTTTGTAACAGGAACATATCGTACCAGAAAGACAACAAATGTTGCTATGGCAGTAACACCACTTTAACTCTGTCACAGTGTGCTGCAGAATTGTTTTCTGCTATGTACGGGGGCGGCAGGAGGCTCATACGTTATATGGAGGTATTTTATTAAGGGCTCACGCACATGAGTGTAATCAGCCCAGGAAACATGGTCTGTGTGTCAGCTCCATCTCCTTGGCTGACCGCAGTTCCCCCTGACTGTATTAGTGATTTATATTACAGTCAGTCTCTACCTGGGCACAGGGCTATTGTAATGCACTCGCATCATCCTGTTAGCACTATGTAATAACCCTATGATCAGATAGGAACTGAGTATCGTAAATTACTATGATGCACTCACTTTGGGTCATGGGAGCAGTGGCCGAAATATGGACCGTGTAGCATAAGAAAATGTCATGTTTTCAAGGCATTCTGTCAGCAGAATTTTGGCTAAAGAGCTTGTCACATCTACACTTCAGTCTCCTCGATTTAGTTTAAAATATACTAGTCTTACTGTTATCTGTGCTGTCGTTTCTGAAAAAAAATAGCTTTTATTCATACGCAAATTACTCTGGCCATTGGAGCCCAGCACCACCCCTTACAAATTATTCACTTCTTTCAGTGCCGTCATTGTTCTGATGCATCGTAATCCCGCGCATGCGCCTTGGGTGCCCAGTTGTCAGTGCTCATGCAGTGTCCTGGCAGCAGCCTCAGGGAATGAACGGGCGCATGCACCGGATTTCTGAGACACATCTCGGGGCATGCGTGATGCACACCTGAAGTGTATAACTCTGGTTACACTGGTATAACTCTGGGGAACTCCACTTGAAACTTCATATGTAAGTATGATTTGCCCTCTATCTCTTGTACACCCTGGGATGTCTGTCATGTGTTATAACGTGGTAGACATCTATGTGTTATAGCATGGTCGATCGGATCCCTACCCCATATTACATATTAAGGCTAGTGATGTTTATTTACTTTTTATTATTCTGTATGTGATTTGGCTGTGTTATCTTATTTTTAATCACGCTTAGTAAATACAGTTATTCACTTACCCTGCGTAAGCTTATTCTTTTGAATTTATATTACATGTCATTTCCTTTGTAGATCAGTGTGAAAAAAGCAGTGTTAGAAAGCAAACTGTGCTCGAAACACCATGAAAAAAAATTCCCATATACTTCCACAGAAAAAAAAAACCTACTGAAACCACCCTAAAGGGGAAAAAAAGCTTGTGCCCATAGCAGCCAGTCAGGTTCAGTCATTGAATTGCGTCATTGATTAAGAGGGGAGGAGAAATCGGGGACTAGGCGTTTCTGTGAAGCTGGAGTGACTGTGACTAATGATTGCGTCAGCTAGAAATGGCAATGGTGCCCTGGCCACTTGTTTAGGTACCAACCTATATTAGGTGATTGCATAATTGGTAATAGGTTTACAAGCAGAAATTATCTAAAAACTCAGAGCTGATGTGAATATTTTTTTATTTTTTTTATTTATTTTTGCTGTCCTATGGGCAGTGTATTGTCTGCTTTGGATTGTGCGTTAAATACTTTTCAACCCATTTTAATTTTTATTTGCTATATCTGTAGTTATTACCAGGGCTGTGGAGTCGGTAAGCAAAAGCCCCTGACTCCGACTCCCAATCCGACTCCCAATCCGACTCCCTCATACATGGCGCATGTTTAAGTGATTAACTTTAAACAAACTTTGCATAAATCAATAGTACAGATAAGTCATGACAAAAAGAGTTTGTAATATATGTTTTACTAGATATTTATACTCTGAACTTCCAGTTTCAGGCTTTTCTCTGGGTACAGCTCACTAAGGGCCTGATGTATGATAACTGTCTAGGTCTAAGACTTTCTTTGTTGGAGATTGTGATCTCTAACTCAATTACAGTTAAAGCCATGCTTCTCAGTCCTCCCAACACATTTTGCTTACTGCAGGTAATCTCACTCAGAGCTCAGTCCCATCATTCCGTGGGGGTGAGGTCACTCCTGCTCTCAGCCAATCGGATAACCGTTTCACATAACTTTCTAGTCTGCAGGTTACCAAAGAAACCTGTGCACAGTGAGAGACCTGCTGAACTGTCTATAGTTCATGACTAAAGTAAAATCTACTGACCACTGTATTTAGAAAATGTCTTATTTTAACTCTCCCTTTATGATAAAAGCTAATCTTTGTAACTAGTGAGAAAACCCCTTTGATCCAGTTTTCTCTAGTAGATCTGAGATGAATGCAGCCATTCCTTTCCAGTGCCCTTTTCCTCTGATCTGTAGAAAAGGAGTTTCACTTCTGAGCATCGACATGAAGGGCAGCACACAGTCATCTCAACTGAAAGCCTAGATCCTTAGTTCAGGAATAGAACAGACATTTATAGGACATTTGATCATTTCCCCAAATTCTTAAGAAAATATATTTAGCACATACTGCATTGAATTAACTGTACCAATGTATTATATATTTTAGGAGTCAGTCCATTTTATACCGACTCCAACTCCACCAAAATGGACACTGACTCCACGATTCCGACTCCACAACCCTGGTTATTCTTTTGGAAATGCCATGTCTGGTGATCATGTGTTGAGCTACTTTGCATGTGTTCTCCACTGTGTTATATAAATTACTTATTTGTGGTTCGTCTCCAAGACTTTATGCAAATCTCTGATTCAGAATCTAATTGTACAAACCAGAAAAAAAAAAACAGATTTACCAAGTTGCATGTAAACGTCCCCCCACGCACCTCTAGCTGACAAATGTGAGATCTCTAAAGAGTTTGGTTGCCATGAAGATGCCTGAAAGTAACTGAAATTCCTTGAAATATAATTATAGACTGTCTGCTTCTTTTAGTTGGAATCCAGATTCCATGATTTGTACAGATCCTGCACACTAAACGCTAAAAAACATCCCAACCCTTCCTCCCCTCAGCTCCTACTTTCCCTTGGTCCTATTTTTTTCATGTTGCCACTTAAATTGAGAACTATATAGAGTAGGGTTTCTGAACTCCGGTTCTCGGGACCATGTTTTTGGGATTTCCTTAGTATTGAGCAGGTGATATAATTAGTGTCAGTGCATCAGGACTTACTACAGGTATTCATTCTGTGGGATAATCTCAAATCCTGACTGGTATGTGGGCCCTGAGGACTGGAGTTGAGGAACACTGATATAGAGAAATCCCCTCTGTGTCCCAGGAGCCCAGCCATGTCCTCCCTCCACCTCACTGTCCCCTGACGAGCTGTAAGACAAGTGGCCGTAGCAGGAGCCACCCTACTGTGTCCTGTCTGCAGTAGGTCAAAAAGATTGCTACATGTTCCTTTAAAGTCAATGTACAGCTTAGGGGGCAATTTGTTTAGGATTGCATTTTACTCATTTTAGGCAAAAAAAACTTTTTTTTTTTTATTGGTCTTTATTAAAAATATTCATCTGTTCTGTCACAAAGGGATAACTGTCTAGCTGTGAGAATTCTACCAGTTACTTAGTAACCCTTTGCACTAAATTACTCAAAGGTTATAAACACGTATTTAAAATGAGTCTTTCACCTGTTTTTCACCAATATAACTAAGAGCACTGCCCCACAGAAGATTGCAGACACATCTCAGACATACCTGTGTGCACTGTGTGTCTGTATTACATGTCACATCCCAGACATACCTGTGTGCACTGTGTGTCTGTATTACATGTCGCATCCCTGTGTGCACTGTGTGTCTGTATTACATGTCACATCCCTGTGTGTACTGTGTGTCTGTATTACATGTCATATCCCAGACATACCTCTATGTACTTTGTGTCTGTATTACTTGTCACATCCCAGACATACCTGTGTGTCTGTATTACATGGCCAGGAAAAGCACTTTTATTCTGCAGGAAAACAGCTCCCAAGTGCCCGGCTCTGCTGCTGCTGCAAACCAGACTGAAGAGGGGAGGGCTGCTTTAGCTGCTCATATCTTCGGATTGGTAGCAGATAGAAAAATGGTTCTGACCTTTGAAAGCTGGCATTCTAAGCTTTCAAATGATACCACAATGAAATCACAGTATTATATCCAGTATATGAGAAGATTTAGCTGTTAGAAATCGAGTCAGGAGAGAAAGCTGTTTTTAGTTTCACTTTCAGCTGGGCACTTGGGAGCTGTTTTCCAGCAGAATAAAAGTGCTTTTCTTGGACATGGAATAAAGGCACAAAGTGCACACAGGTATGTCTGGGATGTGTCTGCAATCTTCTGTGGGGCAATGCTGTTGGTTATCTAGGTGAAAAACAGGTGAAAAACTCTCAAAGCCTCCCTATGTGCTGGGCCCCTCACAGGTAATATCCTTATCTCTCTCCCCACGCAGCTCCTGGTCTCCGCACTACCGCTGCTGCTTCTTCCTGTACATGGATAAAAAAAAATCTGGTGTCGGGGGGGAGCAGCCAATGGCAGGCGGGGGCGGGCCTCCCTAGTGTCGGCTGCGATGCTAGGGAGACTCGTCCCGTGCTGCCTGCCATTTGCTGCTCCTCCGACAACCAGATGTTTTCAATACAGGGAGAAGCAGCTGCGGCGGCCGGGAGCGGGGTAAGTATATTACCTGTGAGGGCCTGGCACATGGGGGGGGGGGGGGCTGTTTGAGAAATTGGGTAACCCCTTTAAGTCAGATTATCAGTAAGATAAGAATTGAGCTATAATGAGTCTTTAAGAGGTCAGAGATAAGGAGCCATCAGCTGAGCTGAAAACAGACACCAAACTGCTAGAGAATCTCAAGACTATACAGAGAAAAGGGTTCAACATCTTTATTAAAGACCAATTGGAAAAAAAAAAAAAAGATTTTAGCTAAAAAATTAATATAGTGCAATAATTTAAAAAAAATGCCCCCAAAAGTGTACATAGCCTTTAATCATTTGGTTGGGAAACCTAGTAGTCAGTTGGATAAAACTACCCCCAAAATGTTGTGCAAATCCATGTGGAGACTGAACTGTAATTGTTAACATGGACGCTCGTACCTCGTCCTTGTCTTAGGTTATGTCAGCCTCACATACCAGTTTTTGTGATGTGATCCTAATAAATGAGCGTTTGCCCATTTTCATCTGATGAATGGACTGTTTACATGAGGTGATGATCAGGAGCAAAAATTCCTCTGAGCGTTCATTCGTCCTAGCAGGGCTGAGCTGCATAGAGTGCACTGGGGCCCCTTTGTTCTCCTGCTCGGTGAGGGGTGCCAGCAGTTGGACCCCTGCTGATCCCACATTGAATGAGATTATGTTTTTAATGAATAATGCGGTGATGCATCCCATTTACGCCTCTCTTCTTCTCCACATTCAGGTTCGGCTCTGTGTTTCTCTGGGACACCGGCTCCTCAGTTGGTGAGATCACCGGACACAATAAAGTGATTAACAGCGTGGACATCAAGCAGACCCGGCCCTATCGTCTGGTGACCGGCAGCGATGACAACTGTTCCGCTTTCTTCGAGGGACCACCATTTAAGTTCAAGTTTACAATTAGCGTGAGTGATCTGACACTGTTCTCTGTAATGAGGCCTTGTCTCCATGACCTGGTTTGAACTGTCATTTCATCCCCCGTTGGATTTGCTTACTTAGAGATTATGTGGGGGAGAAATAAAGCAGCGAAACCACACGGGATGTGAATTTTTCACAGCTCAGCGTTATCAGGAGGAGGAACGATGAAACTGTGGGACTTGTGTTGGTAAATTTCAACTTCTTTGGACAGAAGGAATTCTCTTTATGATTTTTTTTTTTTTTTTTTCCATTTCTTAAAGGGGTATTCCAGCTATATTAAGAGACAGCATATCACAAAGATATGTGGGTCCTTAGGGGTCATGTGCATTCCTTTTCCACATTCCTGATCCTAACCCACCTCCAGAAGCATTGGGCAGCGGCCTATTTCTCTCTTCCCATTGAGAACACATGCATCCTCAGCTGTCCGTATTTTGCGGAACTGGACAGCTGGCCCTCTAATGGAACAGTCCTATCCTTGTCCGTAATGCGGACAATAATAGGATATGTTTTATTTTTTGCAGAACAGAAATACGGATATACGGAAACAGAATGCACACGGAGTAACTTCCTTTTTTTTTTTTTTTTTTTGCGGACCCATTGACATGAATGGGTCCGCTTACGGTCCGCAAAAAAAACTGAAAGAAAATACGTTCTAGTGCCGAACGTGTGCCGGCCGTGCCCGTGCTGCAGGCCGCAAACTGCGGTCCGCAATGCACGGGCACTGACCGTGAGGCCACCGCATGCGGATCGTGGACCCATTCACTTGAATGGGGTCCGCGATCCGGATCCGAGGGTCCGCACTGCAAAAAAGTAGTGCTTGCGCTACTTTTTTGCGGTGCGGAGGCACGGCCAGAAACACCACGGAAGCACACCGTAGTGCTTCCGTGGTGTTCCGATCCGTGCCTCCGCTCCGCATCTCCCGGATCGCGGACCCATTGAAGTGAATGGGTCTGCGATCCGTGATGCGGGCTGCACACGGCCAGTGCCCGTTTATTGCGGACCAGCCGTATGCGGCCCACAGCACGGGCACGGCCAGCGCACGTTCGTGTGCATGAGCCCTTATACTGAATTTTTTTACACGAGGTACCGAGCTGCTTGTCCAGCCGACAGCTATCTTAGCCCACCCCTGTACGTGGCCGAGTATGCATGTGTTCCTAACAGGGAGTGGGGGAGTAAACCAGTGCTTGACGACTTTAGTGTTCGCTTACCTCTAGGCTCATTGAAACCAAACAGCCCTATTCCCATTTCCCCTGAGCACAGATGTCAGGTGGCAGCCACACATACTAGATGTCCGCCGGTAGCCCCCTCCTGGAGGTTTCGGCTGTTTACATCCAGTGTATATGGCCAGCTTATCGCCTTATCTTTCAAATTTTGCCTTCCTCTGGATCAACTTGCAGGATAACAGGCCGAACTGGATGGACAGAGGGCTTTTTTCGGCCTTATAAACTTGTTACTATGTAAATAGAGGATTCCTAACCATGTGAATT
The DNA here is from genome assembly GCA_900303285.1 of Rhinella marina. Classification (NCBI taxonomy): domain Eukaryota; kingdom Metazoa; phylum Chordata; class Amphibia; order Anura; family Bufonidae; genus Rhinella; species Rhinella marina. The sequence continues at coordinate 58,907 of ONZH01017051.1, forward strand.
TGGTTAGATTGTGCCATATGTGTAATGGCAGAGCTGCCATACCAGGGTGAGGGACGCTACCAAGAAGCCTCAGCTGCTGTATTGAGCCATAAATATTCCGGGCCGATTCCTCCCCCCTTGAGTCTTGTCCGCACTTATGAATATTAAAGGGATGGACTGCAAGGTCTGGTAATCCTTTTTACTTCGAATGGCTTTGGGCAGGGAAGTGTTAATGCCATGTCACCATGAATAAATTCACACGAGGTTGTGGCTGGTTGTGCATTGTTATAAAGCGCCCCCGCCACTGAATAATACGAAGACCTGGGATGTCGGTCAGCAGTGTGACATTAAAGTGACAGGGATTGTGCCGCACTGTGTCTGGTTCCCGCTCAGGCAGACGCACAACACCGGGGTCTTTTTTTTTTGTGTGTCCCTAATGATCCAATCTCAGCTGTCCCTCTGAATTATTCATGCCTCCATAAACCGCTGCCTGGATCAGTCTGTTTCCGGAGAGAAGCCGTCTGGCAAATCTCTGTTCGGCCTCTGCTTGCTGTGTTAATACATTAATAGCCTTTTCCAAATTATTTTCTATTGTGCCCCTGCACTGTGTGCTTATCACCGATGGAACACACTGCTAGGATTCTAGCCATTGGCCTGTAAGGGTGTGTTTAAGGGCTTGTCTGTTCGGCAAGGGGTATCCTGAGTCGGACGGCCATAGATCAGACAGTGATGACGTATCTTGAGACTAGCTCATCTTTGTTGGGCTTCCCGAAAACCCCTTTAATGGCGCCCATACGTCATCCTTTACCAGGGGCACATGGAATCCCCTCAAGACTCTCTATACTAGGTATCGTAGTGTGAGTTTTGTCTGCAGTGTTAATTTTTTTAAACATTAAAGGTATTCCCATCTTAGACAATGGAGGCGTATCGCTAGGATATGCTCCCATTGTCTGATAGGTGTGGGTATATCGAGAACAGAGCCCGCAAAGTGAAGGAGGGCGCACCGCGCATGCGCAGCCACCCTCCATTCATTTCTATGGGGCCGCCGAAAATAGCAGAGCGCTGGCTCGGCTATTTCCGTCGGCTACATAGAAATGAACGGGAGCGGTGGCCGCGCATGCGCGGTGTGCTCCCATTCGTTTCTATGGGAGCAGCGGAGAGCTGTGCCTGGTGGTGGCCGGACTCTGGGAAACCCGGGGTCCTCCAGGCACAGCACTCCCCGGGGGTCTACCCGCTGGGACCTGCACCTATCGGACAATGGGGGGCATATCCTAGTGATATGCCCCTGTTGTCTAAGATGGGAATACCCCTTTAAAGGGGTTATCTGTTTATGTAAAATACCCCCCCACCCCCTTCAATACCCGAGCTATATTTAGCTTGCTCCCCGGCATCCACATTGCTCTGGATCCCTGCACGGCCGCCGCTGCATCTCCCCATTGCCAAGTTCAAAACATCTGGCAACGGAGGGGGGGGGTGCAGTCAATAGCAGGCAGCGACGGGGCTGATTCTGCACCCACTTCTTGCAGACAGAATACGTGTATAAATGAAGGCCTACTATTGGACTTTTCTGTTGAGTTGCCCTTTAAAGGGTTATTCTCATTTTAGACAATGGGGGCATATCGCTAGGATATGCCCCCATTGTCTTATAGGTGCGGGTCCCACCGCTGGGACCCGCACCTATTTCCAGAACGGAGCCCCCGAAGTGAATGAGGGCGCACTGCGCATGCGCAGCCGCCCTCCATTCATTTCTATGGGGCCGCCGAAAATAGCCGAGCGCTGGCTTGGCTACTTCCGTCGGCTCCATAGAAATGAATGGGAGCGCACCGCGCATGCACGGCCCGGCTCCCATTCATTTCTATGAGCGGCGCGGGGAGCTGTGCCTGGTGGTGGCTGGACCCCCGGAAACCTGGGGTCCTCCAGGCGCAGCGCTCCCCGCTCCGTTCTGGATATAGGTGCGGGTCCCAGCGGTGGGACCCGCACCTATAAGACAATGGGGGCATATCCTAGCGATATGCCCCCATTGTCTAAGATGAGAATACCCCTTTAAGACCTTCCCCACCGTATTGTGACATGATGATATTTACTACTGCCTTCATTCACTTTCATGACAGTTTATCCACCTGATCCTTCCATGGAAAGTGGATCTGACGTCCTCTGTAAATTAATTATTAGTTTTCCATTGAAGGCTTCTTCTCACAGCCATCTACTCGCCTAGTACATGGATAGTGAAACTGCTCTTTAGGACACATTTATTTACTTCATTTGCATTTTGATGAAATTTAAAGCGATTGGCAGACCCAGTGTGTTCATGTATTACCTGAGCAGCCAGTGCCGCTGCCCTCGGCGGAATCCGCTGAGGTCTTGGTAGCCGAACCCATATTAATCAGATGATCGTCTAAGCGGCTGTTTTTAAGGTGTCTCTTAGAGTGTATGCTCAGCCAATCACTGTCTGCTTCTGCCTGTGATTGGATGAGTGTGCATTTCAGGTCATTTCCTGTGTGTCGAGACTGTACCAGGAAGTGGAGAGCTGCGGGGCCTGGAGCAGCAGCAGGAGACCTAAGAGGAGAGGGGTGTTCTTTTAAAAAAAAAAGAGTATTACAGGCATAGATTGGCAATCTGCAACTTCTCCCCGCTCACGCCAGGTCTTAGGGGAAGGGGCTGGGCCGGAAGCTGTCTTACATTTAGAACTGGCCGAAGATCTGCAGACATTATGAAGAGCCCGGCACCTTTACATACCTTCAGCAGATCCACAGCCATCTTAGGGGTGTATAAAGACCGGCGTTTTAGAATAAATGTGCCCCATAGTCCTGACGTTTTTGCTGTAGCCACTAAACCTAATAACAGGCACCATTTCCTGGTTTGTACTGATCACTTTACTGCAGTTATCTGCATATCATTACAGGCAGGATTAGAATAATTGATATCACCTCTACTTATAGAGAACACAGTCTCCACCACTCACTTTAGGTGTTACCACAGCTTATCTACTCCCTACTGACCTCTGCACAGGTCGTAGAACATGCCTAGAAAACTCTGCCATTGGGTCAGCTCCTGTTCATTGTGTCTATGGCCCATGGTGGCTGCTGTAAAGCATCTCTCTATATGCAGTTAAGAACAGCTCAGGCAGGATGCAGGGCCCATAATCATGTTCTAAACGTAAAGATTTGTTGCTATCTGTTTTTAACTGGCAGAAAAATTTTTGGTGACACATTCCATTTAAAATCAAGTCGGGCTGCCTGCTAACTGAAGGAACAGATTACATCATCTCTTAGGAAGAGAGAGAAAGTGCAGAGAGAAACGAGCAGACAGATATGATTCAGCAGCAAATAGTGTTATATCTCACCCCATGTGCTTTATTCACATCACTACTGCTCAGTACTTCACTATATTGTCCTATATGCTGCTTCTGAGTGACAGGAAGCAGAATTTAGAGCATCTATGTATTTTGTAGGCATCAATTCAGTCCACATATGTCCACTCTGAAACTTTGGTCGTCGAGCATTATTATATGGATATCACAAGTCTGTATGTCATACCTAAAGAGGATAAATGGAAATGTATAAAACTCTATATATCAGTCCTTTCTAAAATGTTATAAAAATTAGTTATGAATTTTTGCAGTTTTCGTGGTAGACTTGGATGACAAACTTTTTAACGTGCCTGTTTTTTTCACCAATACAGGATCACAGCCGTTTTGTCAATTGTGTGCGATTTTCACCCGATGGCAACAGGTTTGCAACTGCCAGTGCGGATGGCCAGGTAATGGATGGGGAAATAAACGGTAGACTGTTTGGCCAGCAGAACTGCCCGTTTTGTTGGATTCAAGAAACTGATACTTTTCTATGATTCTGGTATGCTTTTCATTATTGTATTGTGTTTATTTCTTATTAGATTTTCCTGTATGATGGAAAAACTGCAGAAAAAATCTGCTCTCTCGGAGGCGGAAAAGCGCACGATGGAGGAATTTATGCAGTAAGCTTTCTTTTTTTTTTTATTTTCAAAAAATGTGTATTAACGGGATGGTGTCATGAATTTAATGTTAGTTTCATTAATTACATTTATAGATGATAAATAATGTTTTGCGTCTTTGTTTTTTTAATGTTGTAGCCATTGGCTGCTTCATTTAAACCTTTCCTTACTGCATTACTTACTTTGCCTAGACAGTACAGCGGGGAGTGTATGCTCTATGGCAGCTGCAACAAATGGGTTAAATGAAATTGAAAGCTCTAGGTATCTTCAAGATGAGATGGAGTACACCTCCCTCCCAGAGACCATGGAAGACGCACACAGGTTCTTATCGGCGAATAGTGATCATACATATTTGATGTGTGTTGGTTGTACCCACCGATTACTGCAGGACCAGCCAACCATCTAATGTGTGTTGGAGAATCCCAACTCTCCCTCTACGGTGTAAAAAAAAAAAAGTCGGCTATGTTGGACATGCCTGATCCTTTCTTTTCTCAAGTGAGATAAGCCTCTTTTTGATTGGAAAAAATAGCTTTTATTGGCAATCAATCGTCATACATTATACTGCGACGCAGCGCGGGTTGAAACACCGTACAGCAAAATACTTTACATGGAAAAGGATAACCATTCTGTATAGGTGTAGAGCACAGCACAGGCACAGATCCTGTACTGTACACCACACAAAGCACCACACTAACAATATAACCTCACACGTCCATCAACAAGCATCAGATAAATGATAAGGGGGGTGGGATCACAGGCCCAAAGCTTTATTGTAAGACAGACACACCGAGGGGATGGTGAGATGAGCCTCTACCAGAGATGTCTGGCAGCCTCTCACCTTTGAGAACACATGCTATTGTATTGGGGTTCTGGAGCTCTGGAGGGTTGCTCATACTCCTTACAGAGATCCAGCTGGTGTATGAAGTCCTAGAGGCACAAAGCTTCCTGGGTAAAAGTATGCAAATAAGCTCTCCAAAAGGAAGAAAACTGTTCTCTCTAGTGCCACCTACAGGTAGCTACCCTGTTAGTACTCAAAAAAAAAAAAATTTCTCTTGTGGAATGAGTGGACATGCTCAAGAAAAATTAAAGCTGAACAGTGATTGCTTACCATGGGCGATACGTTCAGTTTTCTTTTGGTTTTAATAAATGAGACCCATCTGAGAAGATTTTTCAGTGTTTTTAAACAAGAGCTTGGGGGGGGTTACTGTCTCTACTTGGGAGAGAGCGCTTTACTCTGCATTAGGAGACTTATAAGCCATACATGCTCCTCTGGAATTCTGGGAAGAGAGGGATGCAAATGAGCTCTTATCAAGCTCTGCCTCTAATGCCACCAGATGTAAGGAGGCTATCCAATAAGTCAATGTTTGACCCTTTAACCCTTACACTCCCAGCGCCTTACATGTATGGCGCTGGGGCGATGCGGGCACATGGCGCCCGCTCGCAAGTGCGGTGGGCGTCATGGCCGGCAAGTCTCTGCTGTTTCTAACAGCAGAGACTTGCCGCTACTTACCTGATCAGCGGCGTCTTGCTGGGCGTTTAGATGCCGTGATCACGGCATCTAGTTGCGTCTGAACCCGGAAGGCATACGCTTCCGGGTGGTGTACAGATGCCCCGAGTGGCCAATCGGGGTGTCTGTACACCATGTGAAAACTGTAATCCTCGCTGGTGAGGATTACAGTTTTCAAAGTGCAATTCTTATTCTGGCCACTAGATGGCAGTCCAGGGTAAGAAATGAGCAATTCTTGGATTTATCTCAGTCTGGAAAATCCCTGATTGCTCATAAAGAAAAAAAAAAAGCCACAATATATTAGCTCATATTTGAGCTTTAAAATAGTAAAAAAAAAATAAAAAAAAGTTATAAAATATATAAAAAATAAAAAATATATAAAAGTTCAAATCACCCCCCCCTTTCCATATAATTAGAAAATAAATACCTAAATAACAATTAAATAGACATCATGGGTATCATCGTGACCGAAACGCCCGTACTTTTAAAATATATCATACACACCCCAGAATGGTATCAATAAAAACTTCAGATCGTCCCGCAAAAAATAAGCCCCCATACAGCTCCGTACACATAAATACCAAAAAGTTATAGGGGTCAAGATATGACAAGGAAAAAAAAAAAAAGGGCAACTTTCTAATTATTTTATCACTATCAAAGCACAGGAAAAACTATACATATTAGGTATTGCCGGATTCGTACTGACCAGTAGAATGAAAGTAACGGGTCAGTTTTAATGCACATCGAACGCTGTAAATAAGAAACCCGTAGAACTGTAGCGGAATAGCTGTGTTTTTGCAATTTCACCTGATTTTTTTTTCCCGCTTCCCACTACACCATATGCAATATTAAATGGTGGCGTTGTAAAGTACAACTTGTCCCGCAAAAAACAAGCCCTCATACAGCTATGTGAACAGAAAAATAAAACCGTTATGGCTGTTTGAAGGCAGGGAGCGCAAAATGAAACATGACTTGAGACATGACTCTGATATTAAATAAGCCAGCATCTCATCTGCAGACAGGTGTTTCAGGGTGATTGCCCCTCATCAGTGCAGAGCAGAGAGTACTGGCTTAACTGGGTGAGAGGCCTAAGTCAGGATTTGGGGGGGTACTATCTAACCCTGGGGAGAGAGCGCCTTATTTGGCCATGAGGAGACTTATAGGCCATTCGTGCTCCTATGGAAAGAAGATACAAATGAGCTCTTAACGAGCATGATGGCCATGAAGCCTCCTTACATACTTTTGAACTTTAATTTGCCAAAATCGGGCCATTTAGGGAATGCCCCCAAAATGTACTTTTAGGTGGTGTTACCATTAACTCCACCACCACTACCAAAATCAAGAATGTTGGCAAGTATGTCTGTGGAACAATTTGTGGATGGTACCTCGAACAAACCAAGCACAACTGGTGTACTAAAGAGTATCCATGGCATTTCTAACTACTCCTGTCACATGGAGCGTATTTTACGGACTGAGTATGCTCATGTGAAATTGCTCTTGGGAATATTACAAGAACATCCACTTTTGGGTGGGATGTACTTAAGGTCCACTTCTTTGCAGGCCAGTTCAAGTAATTGTCCTGGCAAATGTGCCTACAGCTACTGTGATATCACAAATGATTGCGATAAAGGAGCGCCATATGTTCATCCACAGAGATGGTAGTCACCTAGACAAGTAATAATAAAGGATATCATTCAGGTTGCCAATCATCTGCTCTTTACCTATTATTCGCAAGGTGTCTTGGGTAAAATAACCGCATGAATTACTTTTCTCTTCTCACTCACATAATTCGCCTACCAGATGTCCGGCTGTAGTAAATGGCTCTTTGTTCTCCCGCAGATTAGCTGGAGTGCTGACAGCACCCAACTCCTTTCTGCATCTGGGGACAAAACTGCTAAAATCTGGGATGTTGCAGCTAACTCAGCAGTCACCACGTTCAGGCTGGGGACAGACACGCTCGATCAGCAGCTGGGATGCTTGTGGCAGAAGAATTACCTGCTGACCGTTTCTCTGTCTGGCTACATCAACTATTTGGACAAGAATAACCCGGACAGACCCCTACGTGTGATCAAGGTATGGTGGACGCCGTAAATACACGGATAAATGCAGTGCCTGGGGTTATTGACTGGTTAATGAACATGTTTCCACTTTTTAGGGTCACAGCAAGTCAATCCAGTGCATGACTGTCCACAGAAATGATGGGCGGCCCACCATTTATACAGGAAGCCATGATGGACATATCAATATCCTTTTTAAAAAATATTCCCATCACTGAATGTTTGGCATATCCTAGTGGGTTGGTGGGGGAGCCGACCTGGAGAATGGAGGGACTGAGGTCTCTTGTGTTTTCTTCTGCACATTCATACTCGTGGCACTTGGCTAGTCTAAGGTTAATGGGTGGTCCTGGCAGGACGACTGTCATGAATTAGTAAGTGGTAGCATGTCAGAGCAATAACCCATCACTCAAAGAACTCTTGCAAAAATTTTTATTCTCTGACCTGTTAGAAAGGTGCATGATATAATCTGTAGTGAATGTCATTTTCTTATCAGAGGCTGAAATTGAGAGTTTCTACTCTCTTCTTATTGTAGCTGGGTCATGTGACCAACTCCCTGACCTCCAGCTGACCCAGGACAGCAAGCCAGTCACTTCTCTATTCATTCCTATGAGACTGAAAGTGAGGCTCCCATAGGAATGCATAGAAAATTAGACTTCCTGTCCACACACAAGGTGCTGTGTGAGTTGGTGGGTCTAATTACTAGTCACATGACACAGATAAGAAACTTCAGGATGATATAACTCAAAAATTCAGCTACTGGTAAGAAAATGACATTCACTACAGATTATATCATGTACATTTCTAGCAGGACATGGAATAAAACATTTTTGCGGGAGTTCTTAAAATGTAAAATGTTTTGTAAAAGGAACGGTATGGAAACCACTCTGTTCCTAGTCATCTGCTGTTCTACAGCATGGGAAATGGGCACTAGATGAGCCCTTAATTTTTATTATTTTTACACCCCCCTTGCTGTCAAGGATCATAGTCAGTAGGGTCTGTCTGTGTGGATCCATTGTAAAATGGATGACGCTAGTGTTGAACATCTCATACCACTGTTTTGGCTCTGAGAGTTACGTGTCTTATTCATCTGTCCAGCCCTCTTCTTCCTCTCTGCAGATCCTGAGCAAATTCACATTTGTTCCATGCTGCCTAAATATTTCCATAAAGGGAAATCAAGCGGTAAAACTATTCTGGAGAGCATGACTACATGACTATGTGTCTCTGTTTCTATCTGGGCATGTAATAGTCTTCCTCCCTGTCACCCTGACACCAGTGTGCAGGTTCCTCCGATGTTTGATGGTACATATGCAGATGTACCGACGGGAGGCAGAAGGGGGGGGGCTGATGTGCGTATGACGTTCTTCACACTGGTACGTGCTGTCATGTTTCCATTGTCCCAGGAGGACAGAATAGTACGGTCTACTGCTATATTCTAAAAAGTAAAAAAAAAACAGCCCCATTAAAGGGGTGTTCCGCATACAACAATTATCCCTAGGTTTGTTTGGTCAGAAAGCCGCCTGTCTGCACAGCACTTGATCCTTTCCGTTATTTGCAGTCAGTGGACCTCCACAGCGGTAGACCTCCACAGATCTCTATCTTCTACCCAGTGTCCAATACCTTTTTAATAGCAAACATGGTCCAGCATATCCATACTACATACAGTGCAGAGGGAGTCAAACTCCTATGTGATGAGCGGCCATCATGTGAGCAAGGGAGGACACTGACGAGCCGGGTTTTACTATTTGAACCCCCGCAGTTCATGAGTATGGGGGGTTCTAGGCCCTGTTCCATAGAACTATGTGCACGGTCACTCTTCTTATAGTCTTTTTAGGGGACAGGAATGGCTCCCATCAATTATTCTTCTCTGGCACATCCATTGTCCTCACAGAATACCTCCTATTCTCTAAAGCTGGCCGTATGCCTTGGACAGCTTGAACTGCCAGTTTCTGCAGGACCAGTCATCAGTCTGGTGTAGCTGTGTTGGCACACCCTAATGGGGAGGATTGGGCATGCTGAAATTCATCCACCGACATACGTCTTACTTATTCATAAAATCTACAGTATAACCCTGGATTCTGTTTTCCCCTTCTCCTTATGACTGCATCCATGGAGAAGACCGTCTCCTTCTCCTCTGGACAGGAACCAGAATTGCTTAAAAGAGGCTATGCCCTCTCTATCTCCAGTTCTGTTTCCAGACCTTTGGAGACAGGAGGAATTGGAATTACTGGAATAGCTCTGCGGGGGCCCCATTAAGAAGGTATAAGGAGGGTTCCCCCAAGCAGCCCAAGTCTCCACCAGAAGCCGCCGCTATAGCCTGGGGCCTGTTTCTCTTCCTCTTAGCTACTCAGGTTTTTTTTTTTCCTATATATTATAGATTTTTCTTAACCATTGACCATACATTATTTTGATGCTGAGACAGGGGAGAACGACACCTTTTCCGGTAAAGGCCACACAAACCAGGTGTCCGGTATGGCTGTGGACAGCTCCAACCAGCTGGTCACCTGCAGCATGGACGACACAGTGCGTTTCACTAGCCTCACGGACAAAGACTACAGGTTTGTGTAGTGCTGGGGATGCTCATGATGGCTCCCTTGTTGCTATTGTGTGGTGTGTGTGTATGTATATATATGTGTGTGTATGTGTGTGTATATATAATATATATATATATATATATAATCCATAGATTTAAAGGGGTTGACCCAGTTCAGAAAATTGCCTTGTTTGTCCTTATGGCTAGCAGCTCAGCACAATTCAGTTTTTGGAAGAGAGCGCCCATGGTTTCAGACAAGCCCTTTAAGCTTAAAGAGAACTTTTCACGACTCCTGACATTCCTGTTTTAATCGCTTCATGTATTCCCCATGTAATAACAATTCTGGAATATCTATTCCTATGTCTGTATGTTGTGCCATTCCTTTATTATTTGCACTAGAAGTTATGAATGAATTGCTATTTGTCTTCAAGGTACAGAGGGGAGGTAACAAGTTGGGGGTGTGTACCTGCACAGTCTGAACATGGCAGCACTGATTGGCTAGAGTCAGTCTGTGCAGGTACACACCCTCAACTGGTCACCTCCCCTCTGTTCCTTTACTAAAGAGAAATAGCAATTCATTCATAACTTCTAGTGCAAATAATAAAGGAATGACACAACATAGAGCCATAAGAATAGTTATCACATGGGGAATGCATGGAGCTATTAAAACAGGCATGTCAGGAGTGGTGAAAGGTCCTCTTTAATATATCACAAAAGATAACTCCTCACAGGAAAAAGCAATATTTCAGGAAGCAGATGGAGGACTGTCTGTGCATAGTCTAAGGCAGGGATCAGCAACCTTTGGCACTCCACCTGTTGTGAAACTACAGTTCCCCGCATGCTCCATTAATTTCTATGAGAGTTCTTAGAAGAGCAGAGCAAGTGTGGATGCTGGGAGTTGTAGTGTCACAACAGCTGGAGTGCCAGAGGTTGCCTACCCCTAGTGTTTTGCCCAATGGCAAAATGTATTAAAGGGAACCTGTCATGTTTGACATGTCTGTCTGGGCAGCATCTTATAGAGCAGGAGGAGCTGAGAAGATTGATGTATAGTTTTATGGTAAAAGATTCAGTAAAACTTGTGTTATACATTTATATTCCTGATTATTCTAGACTTTGAAGTCAAGGAGGCGGTCCTATCAGTGATTGACAGGCTTCCCTCTATGACTGTGTATACAGAGAGCTGTCAATCACTAACAGAACCGCCTCCTGGACTTCAAAGCCCAATATTTTCCTATAAAACTATATGACAATCTGATCAGCTCCTCCTGCTCTATAACATGCTGCCTGCAGATTACACCGCATTTTCATGGTGACAGGTTCCCTTTAAACTAGACTGACCAAAAATTGAATGGACCTCTTTAAGAGGATTTTCCCATGAACATGAACCCTTTTCTCTTTTGGGGTCTGACTGCTGGTATCCGCAGCGATCAAATGAACGGGCGTCCCTTGTGCCCCTATTTGAATGGAACAGCTATCACACACGTCCATTCTACTGTATGGGACTGATGAGAAGCAGAGGACAGCGCTCAGCTATTTCCGGCAGTCTCATGAGTGGAGTGGTAGCAGACATGTAGCAGCCACTCTATTCAGATAGGGGAACACTGGACCCCTGTTCTCATGAATGATATGGGTCCCAGCAGCACTTAACACCGATCCTGTAGATAGGCGATAAGTGTTGATGGCTGAGAGAGTTCAGCTCTGAAGCCTGCAGTTTAATGCAGCCCTCCTAATATAGAAAGGATTGATGATTATTCTCACTGGTATTACATTTCAGCATTCTTATTTGTCTCTGTTCCTCCACTTTAGCCCCCAGAACGCAGTGAAATTGGATGTCCAACCAAAGAGCGTGGCTGTCGGCACTGGAGGGTACGCTGTCGCCGTGTGCATCGGCCAGGTACGCGCTTTAGTCTGTGTGGTTCTGTGATGTTACTGTCCTGGTCATTTATGAAAGGCCTTTAAAGAGGACCAGTAACCACAAAACCCAATGCAATCTGAAAGCACCATCTTATAGAGCAGGAGAAGCTGAGAGATTGATATATAGTTGTCAGTGGGAGGTACAGGAGGGAGGAGTTATCAGTGACTGACAGCTATCTGTATACACACATGATGCTATCAATCACTGATAACTCCTCCCTCCTGTACTGATAGCTGCTCACAGGAGGTGGGGAAAAAAAGTGAAGATAAAATATATAAAATACAGGTTGTACTGAATCTTTTCCAACAAAAATATGTATCATCTTGATCCTTAATATGGTGCTTTCAGATTGCACTGCCTTGCATTTTTTGGTGACAGGTCCTAAATTTTAGTTTGAAGAGCATTGCCGAACACTTGTTGAGCGCCAACCTCATATTCTGTTGCCTGAATGTAAGGGCTCACCCACTTGGCCATATTATTGCTCCATTTTGTACTAACCTGTAATAGAGACAGGAAATAAAGTGTAGTATGCAGAGTTAGATCCTCATGGAGAATATCTACAGCGCCTGTGCAGATGCAGTACCATGTGGGCACTGGACAGGCAGCTCTACCATGTGTGTGATCCCTAAGTACTTAACAAAGTAGTGAAATATTACATGTATTTTTTATTAGATGTATTTTAGAATATACAGTATGACAGTTTAATATCATGGTAATTCTGTATGCTGGTGGTCTTCATACCTATGGGCAGACCCAGATCTGTCAGCCTCAAAAAAAATAAAAAATAAAATATATAAATTAAAAAAAAAAAAAAAAAATATATATATATATATAATTTCATTTTATTGGCTTCTTTTGAGGAGGTGGAAAGCAACAAGGCTGGAACTTCACATGAACACGAATTAAGAAAATAAAAATACGTAAATATTACTTTATTTTAAATATATTCCCAAATACCTTTCATTAGTTATAATGGTTCGTTTTGTCTGGGGAGCAATCATCAGGAGAAACAAAATGGCCGCCATCCCATTAGTTCTTGCAAAACCTGTCCTAATCACACAGCAGGACAAGTTACTTTACAACACTGCGGTAAAGAGCTGCCTCATCCTCCTCTCTACTTGACATAGTAACATAGTTTATAAGGCCGAAAAGACATCTGTCCATCCAGTTCGGCCTGTTTTCCTACAAGTTGATCCAGAGGAAGGCAAAAAACCCCTGTGAGGTATAAGCCAATTTTCCTCACTTTAGGGGAAAAAATTCCTTCCCGACCCCAATCAGGCAATCAGAATTACTCCCTGGATCAACGACCCATCTCTAGTAACTATAACCAGACAGAGATTATAATCCTGAATACACATTATAAGAACTTTAGTTGAATCTTTGGGAATTTAGTTCATGAAGAGACATGAAATACAGAGAGGACGGACGGGACAGACTGTGGTAATGGAGACTGCATACAAGAGCTGCTGCTCATTAGCCACATCCCCAACCTCCTCTCTATACTTCATGTCTCCTCATCTTTTCCCTTCCCACAGAGATTCACCTTTATTCAGGATCACGATTCCTGACCGTCAGAGCAGAGAGGAGGATTAGGCAGCTCCTTACCTCAGTGTTGTGAAGTAACTTGTCCTCCTGTGTGATTAGGACAGGTTTTGTGTGTACTAATAGGACAGCGGCCATTTTATTTCTCCTAATGATTGTTCCTGAGACAAAACAAGCCATTATACTGTAACTGATGAAAGGTATTTGGGAATATATTTATTATAAAGTAATATTTAAGTAGTTTCATTTTCTTAATTCTCAGAGAACCCCTTTAAGGAGTAAATGTTTCGACCATGTGCTATTTAATCAATGCCACCGGTCATTAACTTTTATTGTACATGACCTTCACTGAGCAGCCATTCTACGGTATTGATTTTTTTTTTTTTGCAGCTGGTTGGGAGTGTTGTCCACTACATAGAAATAAGGTTTATTGAACCGATCATTCTGTGAGATATTCTGTTCAGGGACTTGATTAGAGAGGATGTGATTACGTATATCCAGGGTGAGGTTCTGTGTATTCAGCCCCTATCAGTAGAGGTAGGGTATGTTCACATGTTGCCGAAACGCTGCATTGCAAAGGGTGAAATCCTCCATGAAAGTCTGCAGTCAATTACTGGCTGTCGATTTTTTTTTTTTTTTTTTTTTTTTTTTTTTTTTTCCCCCGCAGCAGGTGGATGGCGGTTGCTAAAACCGCATTCACTGTGCACATACTGTAAAATGCTGCTAATTGTTTTGTACACAGTTCTGTGACAGAGAATCTGCAGTGTTTCTGCAACATGTGAACATACGTTTTTATAGTGTGGAGTAACAGCATGGTCCATGTAGATGCTGCCCCTGGGATCTGCTCTCCATGAAGAGGTTATTAATGATAATTGCTCATTACACTATGACCTCCATTGACCGAGCCGGACATTGACATCTGATATGTTTTATGGCTCCACAGATTGTGCTGCTAAAGGACAAGAAAAAGGTTTTTGTCATTGATTCTCTGGACTATGAACCGGAGACTGTCGCCATTCACCCAGGCTCCGGGGACGTTGCAGTCGGCGGTGCAGTAAGTACCTTGTCTTTTACTTTCCAGCTTTGTTCTCTTAGGGCCGTGCAGGCAGGGTTTTTCTGTATTGGAATTGTTTGCATGTGGACTTTTCATTGGTTGGAATCCGCCTAGAAAATTCGCAGCATAAGCTGAAACGGGACAGATATAAAATCCACAATGCAGGTCAAATGCTGCTTTTTAATTTTTCTGTAGCGTGTGGATAAAATTTAGTAAAATCTCATCCGCTGCTGGTACTGTAATACACCATGGATTTTCGGCCTGTGATTCTGTGATTGACATGTTGGCCTCTAGGTGGCACTGTTGTAACTTCTAAGTAACAGGGTCTCTTGAAGGATATAGAGGAAGCTTCGGGTTTAGTTATGTTTCAGACGTGCTTGTTTTCTTAGCACTAAAAGGGGTTTTCTCTTAAAGGCATATGAATATGATAGAGTGGAGATCCCCGCTTTGGCTCATCAAAGCATTACCTGGACTTCCATTCATCTAAATGATTCTCTTTCTCTGTAGGACGGCAATGTCCATCTGTATTCCATTCAAGGAAACTCTCTGAAGGATGAGGGGAAGTCTCTGCCGGTTAAGGCTGCTGTCACCAGCCTCGCCTTTTCCAACGATGGTGCCTTTCTTGCTGCGACTGATGTGAACAGGGGTGTCACAGTCTTCACTGTTGCTGATGGATATGCGGTAGGTAGATTCTGATGGTTCAGAACATGCAGTGTGTCATATCATCCAGATGGCTTAGGTTTATTGTAGCACATGTGTCCCAATCCTTGCTGCTGTTCCAGATTCACTCATAGATAATTTTTAGAAATCACTACTGAACAGCTGGAACGATGCTCTTAAAGGGAACCTCTCAACTCTGAAACATCCCTCAAACTAGATTAGCAGTATGCAGTGTGACTTAAAGGGAACCTGTCATCTCCGAAACACCCCCTGAACTAGAGTAAGCGTTGTATAGTGTAAGTGATGCTGAATCCGAATATGTAAGTTTTATCTTCATACTCACTTCCATTCTGACGCTGTGCTCCCACAAACCTGCAGTAAAATGCACTCACTGGACTCTTCTTTGAGTCCTCTCCATTATGTGAGTGAGCACTGGAGTCCAGTGAGTGCATTTTACTGCTGTTTGTGGGAGCACAGCGTCCGAATGGAAGTGAGTATGAAGATAAAACTTACATATTCGGATTCAGCATCACTTACACTTAGAGTTGTCACGATACCAAAATTTTGATTCGATTTCGATACAAAGAAAAAGTATTCGATACTCGATACCATTCGATACTACGCCGAAAAAATAAAACACAAAATATCTCTGTGCCCCCATCAGACCCCGGGGCAGCCCACTGTGCCCCCATTAGAATAAAATAAAAAATTCTTACCTCTCCTGCGCCGCAGCTCCGCTCCGGCGCTCCTGCGTCTTCTCCTCCTGGCGCTGCACTGTCACCTGACTACGTGCAGCGTCAGATCAGAGTGCGCGCACTACGTCCTGACGCTGTACGCGGTCAGGACAGTGCAGCGCTGACGGAAGAAGACAGAGGAGCGCCGGACCCGTAGAGTTTTTTTTGTTTTTTTTTTAATTTTATTTTGGCTGCCAAAAGTATCGAAAAAGAGCAAATTCCGGTACCGAATCGATACTGGTATAAAAGTATCGATTCAGTATCGAAATTTTGATACCCGCGACAACCCTACTTACACTATATAACGCTTGCTCTAGTTCAGGGGGTGTTTCGGAGATGACAGTTTCCCTTTAAGTCCAATGAAGTAATGTGTATCCTCATACTCGCTTGCTTTCCATTGCTTTTCTCCCCTTAAACCAGCAGTAAAGTGCATTAAGAGGAGTCCCGAGCTCACGCACAATGGAGAGGACGCCAGCATTTTATTGCCAGATTGTGAGAGAACAGCACTGGAAAGCAATCGAGTATGGAGATACAAATTACACAGTCGAACTCTGTGTCACTTGCACTCCACTTACTCCAGCTTGGAGTATGTTTCGGTGCTGAAAGATTCCCTTTAAAAGTTGTTTGATAATGTTAACATGGCTTCAACTCTTACATTATTCATTAATATCTGGAAAACTGGATCTTTAAAAGGCATATTCTATTAAAATAATGTATTTCTTTTTCACAGGATAGGGAATAAGTGTCTGATTTGTGGGGTCTGACTGCTGGGGCCCCTACCGATCATGAGAACGGAGGCTTGTGCTCCACATTTGGAACATGCATGTCCGCCAATCTATTCAACTCTGGTACTGCCAAAGATGGCTTCAGTACAAGCTGTTGGGTGTATACAGCAGTGCGTATGTGTGACTGCAGCTCCATTTAAATGGGAGAGCTCAGGCCCCTATTCTCGTCATTCCCAGGGGCCCTAGAGGTCAGACCCAGCGGATCAGACACTTAGGGGGTCATTTATTAAGACCGGCATTTTGGACGCCAATCTTAATAACCCCTGCTCTGGCGGTGGATCTGCCGCAGTTACGTAGCTTCATGTTGTTAGTGTAGCCAGGTTCCCACTGGAGTGTCAGATGAGAAATGCTCCAATCACTGCATCTAGAAGCTGTCCCAGGGATCGTGCACACAAGTATGACTCCTGGACAACTTCTTTGTTATGTGGAGATGTAATATGACTGCTGTAGACTTCTGCAGGACCATGCTGTACCTCTTATGCCTCCAGTTTCACACACAGGCCTTGTGTTTCAGTCGGACAGATAAATATTGGCATGCTTATATATGTTGGATGCTATGTTACGGGCGTATAAGGTTGTAATTTTGCGCTTTGTTGATCACCAGGAGAAGGACCGCTATTACGGGCACCATGCAAAGGTAGTCTGTGTGGCCTGGTCACCCGACAATGAACATTTTGCCACTGGGGGTATGGATATGATGGTTTTTGTATGGACCGTGAGTGATTCAGATAAGCGTCTCAAAATGCCAGGTAAGACTCTTACAATGTAGAGGGAAAAAAAGTCACAAAATATTCTGATTTTCCTTGCTACTCTAAATGAAGATACTTGCCAAGGAACAAATGAATTAAACTGAACTTAACATGTTGGCCACTAGGGGGCATTCTTGTATTATATTATAATATGTTATGTGCCATTAATTCCATGGTGCTGTACATCCAGACGCGGTTACACATATCTACAAATACATTAAAGGGTTTCTGTCACCAGTTTTTTCGGTATGAATCAGGCTGACATTAGAGATGTGCTAATGTCACCTGATTCCAAATATATATCTGTTTTATTTACTGGTGCCCCCATTTTTATATAAAATGAACTTTTATTTTATGCTAATAAGGCCTCTAGGTGCAAGGGGCGTTACCCCTGCTCCTAGAGGCTCTGTTGATTGACAGGACCAGGCAGAGAAGAAACACTCCATTCACCATAGCTTGCAGGGACCTTCAATGATGTCATGACCATGTGATCAGTCACATGGTTTAGGAGGAGACAGGCTGTCTGTGTGATCCTAACCATGTGACTGATCACATGGTCATGACATCATTGAAGGTCCTTGCTAACTATAGTGAATGGAATGTTTCTTCTCTGCCTGGTCCTGTCAATCAACAGAGCCTCTAGGAGCAGAGGTAACTCCCCTTGCACCTAGGAGCCTTATTAGCATAAAATAAAAGTTCATTTTATATAAAAATGGGGGCACCAGTAAATAAAATAGATATATATTTGGAATTAGGTGACATTAGCACATCTCTAATGTCAGCCTGATTCATACCGAAAAAACTGGTGACAGAAACCCTTTAAACAAACTATTAACAGACTTGTACAGAGGGGTAAAGGACCCTGTCCACGAGCTTACAGTCTACAAGAATCTACAGTTGTACACATGTGATTGCTGTTCATGTATACATATGTGCTTGTATAGTTATTACCCACCACACTGGACACGACCTCGATCTCATGGTCAGGAAAAACACATACATTTGATCAGTATCCTAGACGTATGTTAAGAGATTAACAGTGATGGTGTCTAGCTTACCTAACTCTACTCCATTGCTAAAAAAATAATTCTCTCTCTGTCTTTGCAACTTGACACCCCTCAGGTCGGACCACATACCAAGACCAAATGAAAAATGCCACTCTGGTTTCTTAAAAACTTCTGACATTTCTATAAGATGGAATTCAGAAGGGAGTGTATGGAGCTGGCTGTGTTATACAACTGACACCCGCCTGCAACAGCCTTGGGTGTCAACTGCAGCATCTAAACCAGGGATCAGCAATCTTCAGCACTCCAGCTGCTGTGAAACTACAACTCCCAGGATGCACACTTACTTGGCTGTTCTTACAACTCCCATAGAAGTGAAAGGAGGATTCTGGGAGTTTCAGAACAGCTGGAGTACCAGAGATTGCTGATCCCTGATCTAAACGGTTAAGGCCCTTTTACACTTCTTAATTGAGCAGACGATTGTCAAGAAGGAGGTTTTCCTTCCCAACAATTGTCTGCTAGTCAGTGGAGGAGACCGCTGCTTTTACATGCAGCAGTCTCCTCCCCAGTACGGGAAGGAGTGATCGCTAATGCCATCGCTCGTCCCCATAATGAATTATTGTTTGCCGGCAGCAGACCCCTGTTTTGACACTAAGATCTGCTTCTGCCAAACAATGATTTAGGTGACCACATGAAAGATCCAATTACCCGATGAATGATCTTTTTGCTCATTCATCAGGTAATCGGCGGCTCTTCAGGATAGGTCATCAGTGTCTGATCGGTTGGGTCCAACACCAGAGACACCTGCTGATCAGCTGTTTGAAGGTCTTGGGTGTTGGACTGATCAGATTCTGATGACCTGTCCAGAGGATAGTAAAAAAAAAAAAAAAAAAACTTGGAAAACCCTTTAAATACTGCGATCATTCATCCCTGTACAGTTTCATTGTTTGTCGTCTGCAAATCCTGTTTACACAGGGCTACGTGCTGACCACAAGCAGTGATTTTATCTGGTGCTTAACAGATCACCCGACCAACAAGCAAAATGCTTGTCAGGTGATCCGTCATTTATGCAATCAGGTGATCGTCAGCACATTTACATGGACCAATTAATCATTTGTTCCTAATAAAAGATACAACATTACTTGTAGTTTTATCCGATAACACACTGCAACTACCGTACATTTTGAATGGCATGAAACAACCTTATTAACCGACCTCCCCCTTTAAATTTTACAGATACCCACCGGCTACACCACGTCAGCGGTTTGGCTTGGCTGGACGAGCACACACTGGCCACCGTGTCCCATGATGCTTGTGTCAAACAATGGACAGTGACCTACAAATGAGCACCGACTATATACTGGCAGGAGATAGCTAGGACTACTGCAATTGGAAATTCTATTATTAAAAAAAAAATTATATATATATATTTCTGTTCTATGCTCCGTGGTTACGTGGCCACATTCTCATTCTCCAGACATAGGTGGTGTGTCTGTCTATAACACATAAAAAAACAACAAAAAAAAAAAAAAAGCTTTAGTCAGTGACTGCTTGCAGATGAATAGCTCTTACATGTCAGATTCTGTCATCGACATTCCAGAGGTAACAGGCCAAATACTGTAGCACTCGCAGGAAGGTTGCAGGCGGGAGAGACTGTCCTGCGCGCGTGTGCTAGGTACCAGCATGACTGAATGCAGACTTCCCACCTTTCTTTCCGTATCGGCTGCCATGGTGACAATAGTTGTGATCTATTTTTACAATCCTGGTGTACATCTACTGTGTTTTCTTGCTCTGCTTGTCCATGAAACTGTTGCCTCAAAAAAAGACAAAAAAAATAAAAAAAACAACCAAGTACCCTTCAGATGATAATGGGGTGCATAAGAGAAAATAAACTTTTTTTATGTATAATTTACTTTGTGGGTGTCTTCTGAAGCTAAGGATTTGGGGACTCCCTGGATATTGCCAGGTATTTGGGTTCTAATTCTATATCTAAACACAAGTAATTCATTACAGAGATTTATCATCATACACGCATGGGATTTGGATTACATAAGCCATAAACATATTCTGATGTGTTCTTCCTTACCTCAACAAAGATGTCACAAGATGACCAGCTTTTTTTTTTTTTTTTTAAATAAATTTTCTCAGTATGAGATGCCTACGCAGTGTGTCTGTCCCACCTAGCGGTTGGAAAGTGAATTGCAGCCTGTCGAGGATTTTGCTAGTCTGTTATGATATTCAGTTGAATTTTTCATGAGAAATTGAAGTCTTTAAAGGGAGTCTTTCACCTGTTTTTCACCTATATAACTAACAGCACTGCCCCACAGAAGATTGGAAACACATCCCAGACATACCTGTGTGCACTGTGTGTCTGTATTACATACACATCCCAGACATACCTGTGTGCACTGTGTGTGTATTACATGTCACATCCCAGACATACCTGTGTGCACTGTGTGTCTGTATTACATGTCACATCCCAGACATACCTGTGTGCGCTGTGTGTCTGTATTACATGTCATATCCCAGACATACCTGTGTGCACTGTGTGTCTGTATTACATGTCACATCCCAGACATACCTGTGTGCACTGTGTGTCTGTATTACATACACATCCCAGACATACCTGTGTGCACTGTGTGTCTGTATTACATGTCACATCCCAGACATACCTGTGTGCACTGTGTGTCTGTATTACATGTCACATCCCAGACATACCTGTGTGCACTGTGTGTCTGTATTACATGTCACATCCCAGACATACCTGTGTGCACTGTGTGTGTATTACATGTCACATCCCAGACATACCTGTGTGCACTGTGTGTCTGTATTACATGTCACATCCCAGACATACCTGGTGGCCATAAGTCCTTGCTCACAGTTCGCTCCTCCGTAAACCGTTCATGAACCCGTGCCAGAGAGTTCTGTAAGGTGCGGCATGTTGTCCCATCTTGTTAGAAAAAGCAGGACCTTTTTTCTTCTGGTGTTAGTTGGTTGTAAAACTGTTCAAAGATGTCCTGGTAAATTGTGGTATTCACAGCTGATTTGAAGAAAATTGGCCCACTATTCATGTTTCACACTGTGCACCAAACGCCAATTTTCTGGTTGTGAAGTGGTGTTTCATGAATCAGATGGGGATTTTGGGAATATACACGATCTGAAAAATGAAGTCAAGCTTCGTCTGTCATGAAGTATAGGAATGGGTCGAAATGTGTGTCGGCAATCAAGTCCAGTAATTTCCACGTTTAGCTTTGTCAGACTCTTTCAGTTCCTGCACACACATTATTCGGTACGGTTTCAGGTTCAGAGATTCCAGCACTCGTTGACACATTGTTCCTGATACAACAACTTGCTGAGAGAGTCTTAAAGTTGATTTTGGGGGGCTGCTTGCAATCGGCTGCTGAATTTCATGCTACGTACTTGTCCGATATATTGTACGCTAATGCTACGTATAAGTTACTTTATACGCTGATGCGTACGAATTCAATTAATTAGTGAACCTTAACTGTTGGTTCGTTATTCGTGTGCCAAAAAGCCTGGGAAGAAAGCGGTCACCTGACCTAGTGGGAAGGGCTTGCTCTGATTGGCTCACAGGCTCGGTAAGCCAGCGACATCAGTTGTGCTGCGACTGCTGAGACGAGCAGAAGCACTGTCTGTGAAGTTCTGAGAGACAGTGAACTATTATGTTAAAATTGCGGTGTAATTGTTCTGAGAATCCATATTACACATATCAGGAATACTGCAAGGCAAGTGCAGGGCTAGTAATTAATCAGGCAGGGAGAGAGACAAAGACCAGCTGCAGGGCCACAGTCAAGTGAAAATGTCTGGTGTGGAAAAGCAAAAGGGTTCCAGCCAGACCTCAAGCTCCAAAAAAAAGGAGAATGTGGCACAGGGCAGCAGTGCCAAAGGACCTGTAGCCAGAGCTTCTACTTGTAGAATTTGCAATAGTTGGCCGATGTTCCACCAGGCTAACCCACGAAGGTGCAAAATGGTAGTGGAGGAGAAAGTGGATGAGGTAGTGGAGTGAATGGCACACTCATCTCAGTCTCACCCGGATGATCTGCTGTCATCTGCTGATACGGTGTCATGTAGCCAGGGGTCAGACTCAGAGCGTTCCTCCGCTCCAGCAAAGCCTAGCGTCGTGCATGCCTGTGTATTATGCAATCGCTAGACAATAGTACGCTGAGGATTTGTACGCTCATGCATACGTGTTAAAATAAGTTGCGTACCTTTAACAAACCCCACATAATGTATGATTTGTACGCAGATTCGCCGAATAGATTGGTATGAGGTACGAATGTTTTGAAAAGTTCGACGAATATTTGGCGAAGCAAATTTTGGATGATTAGCTCATCTCTAGTTGCCCATAGCAACCAATTAGAGCTCAGCTTTCAGTTCCTACAGGGCTCTGAAAAAAATGAAAGCTGAGCTCTGATTGGTTGCTCTGGACAACTAAGACAGATTTACTATTAGGCAGTTTGAATATATCCAAGGCGGGCTACTTTTTCGTGGGCCACCCTGTATAATGAAGAAAAGTGACCATGTATCTGGGCAAGATCAGCATCTCAGTGAGGTTCCAAGTAGTTGGACTCCCGGAAATCATATATACGCCATGTCTTATTGATATGTTGTATAGGTGGCACAAAGCCCCCCCAGATGTCCACTATTTGTGCCTGAGCAGTGAGGATTCATTACCTTTTTGCACATGGTTAGTCACAGCAAAAAGCAATATCCCGCTAAAGGGAAACGAACAGCTCAGAGAAATCCACAGGCTCACAGCGAAGCTGAGTAATTAAAACATAACTTTTACTTCAGATTATAAATAATATCAGTCGCTCACCTATATGCAGCGGTAACCTACACCCTACACTAATATCAGATACCTAGATATACAGAAATAGTCATGTGCATACCAAGACAATCAGGTGCAAACGGAAATAGACAGAATATATTAGATATAAAAAGGTATAGAGGAATCAACAGGGGTAAACCATCCCTATTATGTTTCCTTACACTAATCCTCAACCCAGGGACGGATCCTGATGGTGGACGCTCCCTGGTCTCGAACCTTATCTGTCTATCCCTTCTCTTTCTCTCAACAAATAACCCAACGCGTTTCCCCTACCAGGAGGTTCGTCAGGGGTCAATAACGGGAATATGTACAATTGCATGTATAGTTACATATTTGTTAAATCCAAGAAAGAAACCAAGAATTATGCACAGAAGAAATAGATATCAGCAAATAACTCATAAAAACAACAATAGACAGTAACCAGATAAATAGATACTATCACACCTGCTCTAAACGGACAAGATAAGTCCTAGTTGGTAAAGAAAGCCTACAAAGCCTTTAGACATGTGCCACATATAAGGCCACCGGACAAAGGCAAGGATTTGCCCATTAATATCCCAAAAGGCAGTAGGCATAACCAGGCAAACACAGAGTAAAGATTAAACACCCATCGGATACCCGTGAAACTTGTATTGAATGCATATACATGGGAAAGCAAATGATGGTGATGATCGCACTGACTGATAAACCACAGTCACATTTATACTAGACATGTTGGTCAAGCGACCTCTTACATACGCCCCCGATCAGAAGTCACTATGTCCTGGGTCCTGGGTGGTATGATGGATGCTTGATGGCATCTGAAACATCTCTGTGTTTGCTTGAGCCGGCCTTTTTGCACATGGCAAGTGATTTCTCAGAGTTTACATTATCTGACATTAGAGGTGTCCAGCATGGCCTCTGTACATGACTAATGGCAAGACTTTAGCAGTACATCTATTACTTGTATAGTGTTTTCACATTCCCCAGCAAGGGGCAGGTCGTGTAATAGCAGGTTGTGGCCATATCATAAGTAGGGCTATGCAAGTTCTCCATGCTTGCAGGGGTAGAATCGGAACTTAAAGTGGCCCCATTTTGTAGGCAGATCCAAATTAACAGGACGTGGGGCAACACAAGTAGACAGGATCAACAATACCAAAGTGCAAAATACCATGCCAGCAGAACCAAATAACACAGCGAAGCACAATATACGCCCCAAAAGCTGGACCTCTGTGGTGGCCATTAATACCTACAATCTTCTGTTCTCCTCCTCCAGTAGGAACAGGAAGCTTAGGAGTTGATGTGCAGGCCACAGCAGATGAATTCAGGAGGACATGTGTGGTCGCTGGCTGGGTATTTGAGTATCTGATTCTCCCAGCGTTAATTACTATTGAGAGCTCATTATTTACCCTGCCAGCTGCAGAGCGGAGAACCTGGGTGGCTCCCTGGGGCATCGGCCCACTCGGAAATTTCCCTGTAGGGTCTATGGCCAATCTGCCCCTGCCTGCTTGAGTTGCGCTCTGGCAGCTGCATGACTGGTTTGACCTGCTGTGACAGCCAGTGTTATCAAAGTTATGTGTACTTCAGATCAAGTCTGTCCAGATAAACTTCATAACTTGTAAAGTCTAATTCCATGAATTTCTATTGGGGCGTATGAATTCATTCATTGTATAGCCGAGGACTGAGACAGACTTCATTTAAACTGATTAATTCCGGTAAATCATGCAATGTAACACATTTTCAACTGGAATCTTTAAAAAAAATGGTCATACAGTGTGTCTACGTATTGCTGTATATGCTGGTAATGGTGCCCTCTGGTGTTCTAATGATTCCCTCTTGGAACGAACCTGTTGTGTCCACAGCAGTTACAAGGATATAGGAAACGGGTGTCTGGACTCATGAACTTGGGAGAGTATTATGGGCATGCTATGTGACCTGGACAAAGGTCTCTGTATGCTGAAGGGGTTGAGGTGTTGTGGACAACATCTACTTTGAATGGTAGATCCTGTGTTAGGCTACATTCACACAAACATATTTTGTTTCCGTGTCCGTTCCGTTCTTTTTGCGGATTGGATGAGGACCCATTCATTTCAATGAGTCTGCAAAAAATGCAGACAGCACTCCATGTGCTATCCGCATCCGTATGTCCGTTCTGTAGCCCCGCAAAAAATATAGAGCATGTCCTATTCTTGTCCATTTTGCTGACAAGGATGGGCATGGTTACAATGGATCCGCAAAAAAACAAATGCCAAAAGGACGTCATCCATATTTTTTGAGGATCAGTGTTTGCGGACCGCAAAACACATACAGTCGTGTGCATGTAGCCTTAGCTATACAAAGGTGTTATCTTTTGTTGCAATCCTATCTTTGATAATGTGCTGACTGCTGAGAAGTAATCTCTACAAAATGTTATAAGGAGCAGTAGTCGGTGTGAAAACTGACAGATTTCAGGCTTATCTATATTTTAAAGTATCACTTGGAAAATTTAGAGAAGAAAATGCCAAAAAGGTATAAACATTTTTAAAGGGGTTTTCCAGGATTTTACTGCTGATAACCTATCCTCAGGATAGCGCCCGTGCCTTCTCAAACAGCTGATTGACCTGAGGATAGTTCATCAGTAGTAAAACCCCGGAAAACCCCTTTAATGTAAAAGCTTGATTGGGTCATTTTCTAACAAAACCATGCCTTTAAGGCATCAGTGGAAACATGTGAAGCAGTTCAGATCACCAGGATCTTGATGTCAGCAGAGAAGGAGTGAACTGACTACTTGTAGAAAGCAGTGACTTTTCCACTCCTAGTTACGTAGCAGAGGATGGGACTATGAGGGATATTGACTTGCTCTTGACTGAGTCTGCTCCTGAGACAAGTGACTGAGCTAAGTGACCTGTAGAGTTATAAGAGTTGTAAAGAAGTTGTAAAAAGTTTGCAGTAAGTACTTTATTCTTGTTAATTGATTGCTGTTTTGTAACTGGGATAGATAGCAAGATTGAAAGTTTTCAACAGTGCACAGTCTGCCACATGTATGAACAACAGGAGCAGCAGTTCCTGGGTGAATACCGCTGTGGTAGATGTGAGCATGTTGCAAATCTGGAAGCTCACATTAGAGATCTGGAGAAGCATATTGCAACACTGAGGGAAACAAGAGATCTTGAGAGGGGCCTGCTTCTCACAGAACAGGC
This sequence comes from Rhinella marina, assembly GCA_900303285.1. NCBI lineage: Eukaryota > Metazoa > Chordata > Amphibia > Anura > Bufonidae > Rhinella > Rhinella marina. The sequence goes on from ONZH01017051.1 coordinate 85,402, forward strand.
AGTTATGGGGTCTGTTATGGAGGGTGGAGAGGAAAATCAGGAGGCCCATGTAAGGAGCTGGGTTAACCCGAATAGAGGGAGTGGCAAGGGGTCTAGGAAAAGGAAGGCCAGTCCTGCTTCTGTGCACCCAAGCAAAATTGCCAAGTTAGGTGATGATGCGAGGGTGTCAGTCTCAGAAATGGCAACCCTAGTGGATACTGGTCTCCCTAACAGCCGGGGGAACAGTCCATCTAGTAGTGGGGGGAATGGTAAAGCAGGCAGGCCGAGACAGCTAGTAGTGGTAGGGGATTCCATAATCAGGAAGACGGAAAGAATAATTTGTCGCCAAGACCGCCTCAACCGAATAGTTTGCTGTCTCCCTGGTGCCAGGGTTCGGCATGTGGTGGAACGGGTGGACAAATTACTGGGAGGGGCTGGGGATGACCCAGCTGTCGTGGGCCATGTGGGAACCAACGACAGAATTAATGGTAGGTGGAGGTCTGTTAAGAATAATTATAGAGAACTAGGAGCCAAGCTGAAGGGATGGACCTCCAAGGTTGTATTCTCAGGAATACTGCCTGTGCCATGCGCATCGTGGGAGCTGAGGGAGTTGAATGCATGACTCAAGTCTTGGTGTAAGGGAGAAGGGTTCGGGTTCTTAGAGCACTGGGCTGATTTTTCATTGGGGTACAAATTGTATTCTGTGGATAAATTGCACCTGAATGGAAGAGGGGCTGCTGTGCTTGGGGAGAGAATCCTAGAGGGGGTGGCTGAGTTTTTAAACTAGGGATGTGGGGGGAGGACAAGCAGAAAATAAAGCAAAGCATGCAGTGGTAGATAGGTTAGAGAGTGGTCAGAACAGAGTGGTGGGTGGAGAAGTGGACCATGGGGGGAGGATAACAGCAGTGGATAAGGAGATCCATGGGTTACAAATCAGCAGAAAAAAACATGTCTAGTCAGAAAACATCAATAAATTACATTTCTAAACCTAAATGTACAAAAACACATGGTAATTTAAAGTGTATGTTCACAAATGCCAGAAGTCTAGCAGGCAAAATGGCTGAGCTTGAGGTCATGGTACTGGAGAAGGAAATTGATATAGTTGGAGTTGCTGGGACATGGCTGGACTCTTCGCATGACTGGGCTGTCAATCTCCACGGTTATACTCTGTTTCGGAGGGATAGGGAGAATAGGAAAGGAGGAGGAGTATGTCTGTATGTCAGAAGTAGTATAAAAGCGAGTATGAAGGAGACAATAGTGGGTGATGATTGTGTGAATGCAGAATCCGTGTGGGTGGAATTACAAGGGGAGACTAACAATGCAAGAATTATTTTTGGTGTAATTTATAGACCCCCAAACATCACTGAGGAGATAGAGGATCAGCTGCATAGACAAATAGAGCGGGCTGCCCAGGCGGGTACAATAGTGATAATGGGAGATTTTAACTTCCCTGGTATTGACTGGGGTCATGGATCGGCTTCAACTGCAAAGGAGAGAAATTTTCTTAACTTATTGCAGGATAATTTTCTGGGTCAGTTTGTAGAAGAACCAACAAGAAGTGGTGCACTGTTGGATCTGGTTATATCTAACAATGCAGAGATAGTTGAGGAGGTAATTGTTCGGGAAAACCTTTGTAATAGTGACCACAATATAGTTACTTTTATCCTAAAGTGTAGAAAGCATAAACATGCTGGGAGATCAAAAACATTTAATTTTAAAAAGGCCAATTTCCCAGGGTTACGGGCCGCACTCCAGGACATAGACTGGGAGCAGCTGTTGTCAAGTAGTAACACAGATGATAAGTGGGAGACCTTCAAATCTACACTGGGTAAACTATACTGCGGGAATTTATTCCTAGGGGGAACTAATACAAACGCTTAAATTTAAACCCTGCGTGGCTTAATGCGGATGTTAAAAGGGCAATGTATGAAAAACAAAGGGCATTTAAAATATACAAATCAGAGGGGTCTGCTATAGCCTTTAATAACTACAAAGGGTTAATAAAGATTGTAAATGGTCTATAAAAGCAGCAAAAGTTCAAAATGAAAGGCTGGTGGGATAGCAAAACCAATCCCAAAAAATTCTTCAAATATATAAATGCAAAAAAACCTAGGTCAGAGCATGTAGGACCCCTTAATAATAGTGATGGGGAATTGATTACTGGGGATCAGGAAAAGGCAGAGCTACTGAATGAGTTCTTTAGTTCTGTATATACACATGAAGAGGTGGGAGCTGCTGTCGGTAGAGTAAGTGCTGGTGATACTTCATGTAATATACTTAACTGGTTCAATATAGATATGGTCAAAGCTAAGTTAAACAAAGTAAACGTGAATAAGACTCCAGGACCGGATGGGTTACACCCAAGAGTTCTTAAGGAACTTAGTTCAGTAATTTCTTTGCCCTTGTATATAATATTCAAAGATTCTCTGGTGACTGGCATAGTGCCGAGGGACTGGCATAAAGCAAATGTGGTGCCCATCTTCAAGAAGGGCTCTAGGTCATCCCCGGGGAATTACAGACCGGTGAGCTTAACGTCCATTGTGGGGAAACTTTTTGAGGGTCTAATAAGGGACTATATACAGGAATATGTTTTGGATAATAGTATTATAAGTGATAACCAGCATGGTTTTACTAAGGACAGAAGCTGTCAGACTAACCTGATTGGTTTTTATGAAGAAGTGAGTAGAAGTCTGGATAGAGGGGCGGTTGTGGATATTGTGTATTTGGACTTTGCAAAAGCGTTTGACACGGTCCCACATAGACGTCTGACGGGTAAATTAAGGTCGGTTGGATTAGAAAATCTACTCTGTACTGGATTGAGAACTGGCTGAAGGAGCGTACTCAGCGAGTGGTGGTGAATGATTCCTACTCTGAATGGTCCCCAGTTATAAGTGGTGTACCCCAAGGTTCAGTGCTGGGTCCACTTTTATTTAATTTATTTATTAATGATATAGAGGAATTAACAGCACTGTTTCAATTTTTGCAGATGACACTAAGCTTTGTAGTAGAGTCCAGTCTATGGAAGATGTGCAGAAGTTACAAGCTGACTTGGACACACTGAGTGTTTGGGCATCCTCTTGGCAGATGAGGTTCAATGTGGATAAATGTAAAGTTATGCATCTGGGTACTAACAACTTGCATGCCTCCTATGTCCTAGGGGGAGTAACACTGGGAGAGTCACTTGTAGAGAAGGATCTGGGTGTCCTTGTAGACCATAGACTGCAGAATAGCATGCAATGTCAATCGGCTGCTTCTAAGGCTAGCAGAATATTGTCATGTATTAAAAGAGGCATGGACTCGCGGGACAGGGATGTCATATTACCACTGTATAAAGCATTAGTACGGCCTCATCTGGAATATGCTGTTCAGTTCTGGGCTCCGGTTTATAGGAAGGATGTCCTGGAGCTGGAAAGGGTGCAGAGACGGGCAACTAAACTGATAAGGGGCATAGAGCATCTTAGCTATGAAGAAAGATTGAAGGAGTTAAACTTGTTTAGTCTTGAGAAGAGACGTATAAGGGGGGGACATGATCAACCTATATAAGTAAAAAATATGGTGAAAAACTGTTGCAGGTAAAATCCCCTCAAAAGACAAGGGGGCACTGCCTCCGCCTGGAGAAGCAAAGGTTCAGACTCCAGGGGCGACAAGCCTTCTTTACTATAAGAACTGTGAATCTGTGGAACAGTCTATCGCAGGAGCTGGTCACAGCAAAGACAGCTGAGGGCTTAAAAACAGGCTTAGATAAATTCTTAGAGAAAAAGAAGGTCACCACATATTAGAAAATGTAGAGTCATGTCTTACGGTTACCCGTCCCCCTCCCCTTCATCACTCCTACCCCCACCCTAGGTTGAACTTGATGGACATGTGTCTTTTTTCAACCGTATTAACTATGTAACTATGTAACTATGAAGAGGAGATGACTGCTTCTTCTCACTGGCCATCCTATCATGAAAATAATGACTACAGCAAGACAGGAACGTGCTGACCTTGCAGGAACCTCAAGAGCATGCACATGACAGAAGTAGAATATTCCTTGTATGGACAGGAACTGAAGCAGATGAGAAACTACACAGTTGGTTAGGTAATAAGATGGACAGTGTCCTGGGTCAGTGGCACGAGGATCTATACAGTATTAGATTCTGGAACTTCATAAAACAGTCTGTGTATCTCCCAGGGATTGGAGCTCAATGGAATGATCAAAGGTCTACCTCACCTCATATACTGTAAAAGAAGACAGAAAAATACAACTGATGAAGCTACTAATGCTAGTACTATGACCATGTTAGTGTACATAAGATGGTCACAACATCCTGGACCTCCCGTGGTTCAACTTGGCTTAGATCACCATATGACTTCACTACATGCACAAGTCATGCATGGTCAATCCATTAAATATGGCCGAACTGTGAGAGTTTAGCACAAGTCCACACAGGAGATACAAAAAAAATCTTCATGGACAACTTTCAGATCTGGATGCAGCTTTCACTCTATGCAAATGGTAATGTCCACAGTAGAAAGCTACAGCATGCATTAATATACTACAGATTTGAAGTCTACATTGCACATTATTTTTCACACAGAATGTTTTATGCAGCATGTGGATAACATGAATCAGCTGCTTCTACTGTAAAAGTTGTGGAATTCCCATCTACAATTCCAAGGTGGGAAATCTGCAGCATGTACTCCCTCAGTAGACATCCATTAAAGGAGCATTCTGGGCTTAGGCAACGGATCCGACACCTAGGACCCGCGCCGATCAGCAGTTTGAAAAGGCATCAGTGCTCCTGTGAGTGACGTCACATTCATTGTTCACATGGCCTAGGAGTGGCTCAGTGAATGGGGCTGAGCTGCAATACCAAACACAGCTGCTATACTATGTAAGGCACTGTGCTTGGTAAGCTGTGAGAAGGCAGTGGCGCTCACAGGAGAGCCAATGCCTTCTCAAAACAGCTGATCAGTGGAGGTCCCGGGTGTCGAACCCTCACTATGTAACACCCTGGAGTGGTGTTACTATTCTTTCATTTGGGCCAGTCCTACTTCCTATCAGAAGAGAGGGGTGGCAGTTCTAGATTATTCCAGTTTAGACTCCATATTGGAGCTGAGAAGACATGAAAGATATAGCAGCCAAAGGAAAGTGTTCTTGGCTGGTGCAGGAGCCACAAAAGGGAAGTAGCTTGTAGAGTACTGAAACCATTTTTAAGCAGAGTTTAGTGCAGCATAGCAAAAGAAAGCAGAGTTACTAAGCGTCTCTGTCGGCCCAGCAGAGAAAGAGAGAAAGCAGAGTTAAGTGTGCCTGCCAGTTTATGCCAAAGCCTGAGGGAACCAAGACAAAGCCTGCAAATCGTTTGTATGAAGGTTTATTCAAGTAAAGCTGCCGTTGAACTTCCTATCAAGGCCTAGACTCAAGTTATTTCATTCTTCATCCCCTAATTGAACTATTGCCCTTTATTTGCTTTGGAGCCTAAGCCTGGGGTCCTGTTGTATCCAGGTAGGAGCACCGTGACACATAGAGACTATTAAGATATAGTTGTTATAGTGCATTTTTTTCAGTGAATTTCTAAGAATTTGAAATGGTCTTCGGTACTGGCGGGTACCTCGGTACCAAAGCTGACTTCGGATTCCTGTTCTAATTTGTTTTTAAAGGGTTTCTATCATGAGAAATATCTAAATTGAACTGGCTGACTTTAGCGATCATGTGCTAATGTCAGCTGAATCTAACTAGCCTTTTCCTAGTTTTATGCACGCCCTGTTACTCCATAAATGTAACTTTTATAATATGCAAATTAGCCTCTAGGAGCAGGGGTGGCGTTGCTCCTGCTCCTTGGCTATATTCCCTTGTCATGTTTCAAAGCTTGTTAAATGGTGGACATTAACTGATAGGGAGCCAATTCCAGAAGATGGCGCTAGCAAAATAGTTCATTTTCTCTTAGAGATCAATGATGCAAGGATGTCATTAGTATAGCATCGCATTCTGCGGTATATATCCTTATGGCAAGTTTTGCGCGTGAATTAAGCCCATGTGAAATGAATGGAGATTTCATCTATGAAGACTGCAAAATTGTGAATGCAACTCTGAAATAAAATACAGGCTGTTACTCCCTTCTATTTGTTCTCTCTGTACCTAATATATCTGCTGTTAAAGACAAAAAAAAATTCTACAGCTTTCAAACCGGCTCCTGGATCTTAATACTTTTGTAATTACATGTAATTAAAAATGGAGCATAGCCACTGAGTTATTCAATAAAATATTTCTGTATAGCGCCACCTGCAGTTTGTTTTTTTCTTATTTCTTTGTCCTGCTCACTGAGATGGCCGCACATGCTCAGTTTCATCCTTCAACTGTCTCCTGAGCTGTGATAGGGAGAGCATGGACATGCCTCCTGAGCTGTGATAGGGAGAGCTGAGACACGCCTCCTGAGCTGTGATAGGGAGAGCTGAGACACACCCCCTGAGCTACAACAGAAAAGACCCTCCCCTTGAGCTTTCAGCTTGATATAAATCTAGCAGAGCAATGAATGGGGAGATCTCCAGATCCATGTGAGGTACAGGGCTGGTTCTAGCTTTGTTAGAAAGAGGTTATCGTGTACTATATGATGTCTGATTTTCATTTTTTACATTAATCATGTTAAAACCCCTTTAAATAAGAAGAGTTTGTAGTCTATAATCACAGAGATGCATAGAAGCTGTAGACACAATGAAGAATATTTACTAAGTTGCTTAATTTTTTTTATTTTAGATGCATTGAAACAATAGGAAATGGCTGCACATAGCGTTTAAACAATATCCAATGTCAGCAATAAGCTCCACATAGTAGAATCAAGACCTCCCTCCTCCTAGTGCAAATATCATAGTAAAACAGTGAAGTTAATAAAAGGTTAAAAGGAACAGATTTATTTCTTCCTGTCTGGAAGTTTACAGCACAAACAAGAAGGAATCTGACATTTGCAGAGCAGTCCAGCCCATCCTGAATATACGGGGACATAATCCATATGGTAAGTATGATATATAGATGCCGTACATGCCAGAGCTGTAATGATTCGCAAACTGGAAGAGACATGTATATTAACGGTGTGACACACAGATGTAGCAGATCTGATTTTGTCATTTAATGCTATCCATATACATAATTTAGCTACAGTGGGGAAAAAAAGTATTTAGTCAGCCACCAATTGTGCAGGTTCTCCCACTTAAAAAGATGAGAGAGGTCTGTAATTGACATCATAGGTAGACCTCAACTATGAGAGACAAAATGAGAAAACAAATCCGGACTTTCATCTCCCTCCAAAGGTTTTCTATGGGGTTCAGATCTGGAGACTGGCTAGGCCACTCCAGGACCTTGAAATGCTTCTTACGAAGCCACTCCTTCGTTGCCCTGGCGGTGTGCTTGGGATCATTGTCATGCTGAAAGACCCAGCCACGTTTCATCTTCAATGCCCTTGCTAATGGAAGGAGGTTTGCACTCAAAATCTCACGATACATGGCCCCATTCATTCTTTCATGTACACGGATCAGTCGTCCTGGTCCCTTTGCAGAGAAACAGCCCCAAAGCATGATGTTGCCACCCCCATGCTTCACAGTAGGCATGGTGTTCTTTGGATGCAACTCCGCATTCACTCTCCTCCAAACACGACGAGTTGTGTTTCTACCAAACAGTTCTACTTTGGTTTCATCTGACTATATGACATTCTCCCAATACTCTTCTGGAACATCCAAATGCTCTCTAGCAAACTTCAGACAGGCCCGGATATGTACTGGCTTAAGCAGGGGGACACGTCTGGCACTGCAGGATCCCTGGCGGCGTAGTGTGTTACTGACGGTAGCCTTTGTTACGTTGGTCCCAGCTTTCTGCAGGTCATTCACTAGGTCCCCCATGTGGTTCTGGGATTTTTGCTCACAGTTCTTGTGATCATTTTGACCCCACGGGGTAAGATCTTGCGTGGAGCCCCTAATCGAGGGAGATTATCAGTGGTCTTGTATGTCTTCCATTTTCTAATTATTGCTCCCACAGTTGATTTCTTCACACCAAGCTACTTGCCTATTGCAGATTCAGTCTTCCCAGCCTGGTGCAGGTCTACAATTTTGTTTCTGGTGTCCATCGACAGCTCTTTGCTCTTCACCATAGTGGAGTTTGGAGTGTGACTGTTTGAGGTTGTGGACAGGTGTCTTTTATACTGATAACAAGTTCAAACAGATGCCATTACTACAGGTAATGAATGGAGGACAGAGAAGCCTCTTAGGGCCCTTTCACACGACCGCATGCCCTCCGAGACATACGGTCCGTGAGCAGGCCATATGTCCCGGAGCGGCATCGATCGTGCGCATGGGAGCGCACAGCATCATTGATTACAATGATGCTGTGCACGTCGGGCTGCCCGCGGGACTATTGTCCCGCACTCATATGATTTTATGGGCTTTTTTCAATTTCATCCCGTAAAGAATTTGTTTTCTTTTTTTCCAGTACAAAACACGCTAAACTAAATGGTACCATTAAAAAATACAACTTGCTCCACAAAAAATAAGCCCTCGTATAGCTATATGAATTAAAAATTAAAAAAGTTATTGCTTTTGGAATGTGGGAAGTTAAATCGTGTCAATAAAGTTAAGTCTTACGAAAAAATTAGATATAATTCCCAGAACAAGTCTGTTGTATGGTCTAGATGAATATGGTCCTTTTGGTGATGTATTTGGTTGTTGGGGTTTTTTTCTCCCCTTCTTCTTCTTGTTCCAAATGCGGGATATCTTCTTGAATGTGGGATATCTATAAAATGTTATTTGATGTTGTCATTTGTAATGATGAGCTTGGACATATTAGTTATGTTTATATTGTCTTTTTCAAAACTAAAATAAAGAGAAAAAAAAAAAAAAAAAGAAGAAGAAGATGCAAAAACAAAAGTGGGTTGAGGTTAAGCTCAGCTGTACTATATCTGCATGTTCCTTACATTCTACCACTTGCAAATCTCTGTTGTCATGCCAGGTAGTGGGTAAAAAGGTTCATGAAACACATCAAGTAGTCAACCAGTGTGTTGAATGTATGCTATGGTGAGGTGTGTCCTGGATTTGTAGCCAGGTTTGATATCACCCACGGCAGTATGTAAATATGCTTGAATGGCTTCATACATTCACAGCCTGAGATGTCAGCTTCTAGGTACCTGTTCATATGACTTTGCTTGTTTGTTATTTTATGGCCCGCTCTGGGGGAGTTTTTGCTGGGGTATCATGAACTGCATTGCTCAGCAGCGTTATATAGAGGGCCACTTTATAGTCACTTTGTAGATCATGCCTGCGCCAACAGATGCTGTCCTGCAGCTCTGAGCATTGCAACAAGCAGGACAAGGTAGATACTGAGCCTCCAGCTAGCTTCAGGTGAGCATATTACAGGCACAAACCGATTATGGGTCTACTGACCTGAACTCACAGCACCCAAGGGATCCATAGACCTGCCGTCAAGTCTGGACAACCATCCATAATCTGTTCTCCTGAAGCTGGCCTCTGAAGGTAAATAAGGAATGATTCACTGGCAGCTAGTAGAAAAATAAGGAGTTACTTGCACTTATTTGGAAAGTTTAGCTTTTTGTTTCACAGTCACTTTAAAGTCTATTTAGATCAGACAAGGACACGACTAATTTTGGCAAATATTTCTGTGTTCACGTCACTACATACCACAAACCATAACTGTGATATTAATACAGTGATGTTGCTGTGCAAGGTCTTGTTTTTTTCCACTAGATTGCAAAAAGAGTATGTCCACTATTTTGTTTACTCTTTTTTATGTGGGTGATTTCTGTGGGTTTTTTTGTAGTATGTTCTAACAGGATTTGCCTCAGAACAGCCCTATAGGCTTTTGTCCAGAGACATAGCTATAAGGGAAGCAGGGGAAGCGGCTTCTTTGGGGCCCGATGTCAGAAGTGGCCCATCCAGAAGGAGGACTGAAAAATTTTATTGTCAGGGTCCCCTCAACAGTATTGTATATTCATTATATGAAACGGACGGAACGGCTGCAGGACCTTGTCTGAGAGAGTGATCTTGACTATGAAGTGACCTAGAGGTGTGCAATAATTAAGGTTTGGGGTCACACTTGGCAACCCACGCTTTATCACTGCATTAATTTGACTGCACAGTGTAAATAGATCCTAATGTAGGCAGCGATGCTGTACATGTGAGAGAACAGCAGAGGGCAGTGTAACATAACATATACATCTATATGTCTTCCGTTGGAATTTCAGACCTCTTTTGGGACTGAGTACTGTTATATTTAGTGAATAGCTGCAGTTTGGTATGGCCTGGCTGTTCTTATTAACAGACAGCATGATGTTTAATTATCACAAGGCTGACTGAATACAATGTATATCTCTAGGATTTTCAATCTCGAATAGTTTTTTTTCCCAAATCCACCCCATTTGATTTTTTTTTTCCAGCTTCCCACATTATATGGAATATGAATATGAAGTGGTGCCATTCAAAAGTACAAGTTGTCCCTTAAAAAACAAGCCCTAATTTGGCTATGTGAACAAAAAAACCCAAAAAGTTATGTCTGCAAAGCATGGAATTCAAAAACAAAAATGAAAGAAGAGAAAATGGCTGCGTCAGGGAGGGGTTAACTCTTGCACAATTGGCTCTAAGCACAGCTTCAGGCGAAGTGGTTTCAGTACACATCGACATGTTATTTTGCTGATGTCATTTTCATGCTGATTTCCTCGGGCTTTGTATAATCCTCTCCAGGGTGTCTGCAACAATGTCTGTTGAATAAGTGGCCATCTTTTTTTTTTTTTTTGCTATATGCCACTTGCATACCAAACCATGTATGCTGCTTTTTTTCTGGACTGGTAAGTAGGGTAGGCACCTGGCCAGTATTCCACCAGCATAGCTGGTATTTTGCCTCAGACTGCTGGTATCATTTAGCATTGAGCTCTATGGCTCAGTGGTTAGAGTCTTTGCCTTCAATGCAGAAGGTTGTGGGTTTGATACATGGCAGAGACAACTTTAAAATAGAGACTTAAAGGGGTTGTCTCCTATTGCTAGGATATGCCCCCATTGTCTTATAGGTGTGGGTTCCACCTATATCGAGAACGGAGCCCCACAAGGCGGTGGCTGGAGAACTCCGGTCTGGCCACCACCAAGCCGGCTCCCCATAGAAGTGAATGGGAGCTTACCGCGCATGCGCGGCCCCCGCTCCCATTCATTTCTATGGGGCAGATGGACGCATGCGCAGTGCGCTCTCCTTCATTTTCAGGCCTCCGTTCTCGATATAGGTGCGGGTCCCAGTGGTGGGACCCGCACCTATAAGACAAAGGGGGCATATCCTAGTGATATGCCCCCATTGTCCATGATGACATAAACCCTTTAAAGGGGTTTTCTGAGACTTAAATAGTGACACCCGGGACCACCGCCGATTAGCTGTTTGGGAAGGCAGTAGTGCTGCAGCCTTCTCACATCTTTTCCTAGGCAATATGAGGTCACGTTCATTGTTCACATGACCTAGGCGTAACTGAGCCCCATAGAAGTGAATGGAGCTTAGCTGCAATACCAAGCACAGCCACTATACAATATACGGCGCTGTGGTTTGTGAGCTGAGAGAAGGGCGTGGCCTTCTCAAACAGCTGTTTGGTGGAGGTCCTGAGCGACGGACCCCCACCATTCTGACACTGATGACCTATCCACAGGATAAACCATCAATATTTTGGGAAAACCCTATTAACAGCTAGGAAGCTGGCTTACATTTACAACTGGCGAAGGATCCGCCAAAGTTATGTAGCGTCCAGCGCCAGCTAAAGGGGTTATTAAGACCGGCGTTTGAAAAGCTGGTCTTAATAAATGTGCCCCTTGATGTCTGAAAAGGACCAGTCTCAGTCTCCATTGTCTTGCGTTGAGGAATTTAAAGTGCTACGGAGCCTAGACTTGAGGATCAGATTGATCACCTGCAAAAGAGGAAATATCAACATCCCTCAGAGGACATTGTGGATGCATACATTGTGTGTAGCGCAAACCTGTTCAAAAAAGGTTCAGAGCATAGTCTGATGTTAGGGTCCGCCCTGAGGTTGCATTGCAGAAATAGAAGTGTTAACCCCATGCCTGGATGCTTGTACAAGATTAACCTAGAGAAGTGCAGTGTAAGCAGGTTTTGCTTTAAAGGGGTTTTCCAAGTTATTTTTTTGTTCTTTATATGTTTCTAACTTGTCAGGTATAACAACTTTCCCATATACTTTGTGTTTCTAAGGCTGCTGGTTTCTCAGAGTTGACTGAGGGTCACATGACCTGTGATGTCAGCTTATCTCCCTGGTCTGTGATGTTTTGTGCACAAGCCTCAGAGTTCAGATAACAGTCTGTACACTAGACGTCACTGGCCACGCCCCCTTTCTTTGCTCCTGCTATCTCCCTGGATTCCTTCAGATAAAACATTAACCCCTTCAGCCAGAACACACTGAGGGCTCAAGGCTTTACAACAAATAGTAGCTGCAGCAGTGAGAGGAGACAAATGCTGGGCAAGGAGCTATAAATGAATTGTATTGTACAAGAACAGGTAGGGAGAATTTCCTGTGTGTATCAGCAGTGTCATTGTACAGCTGGGACTTGTAGTCCTACACATACAACGTGCTGCTGAGTATTGTAGCAGGCAGACATGTCACTCAGCACTTGTATTCACTGACTTTGCAGAGCAGGGGGAGGGGCAGAGATTGTTATTACTGCAGGTAAACAAAGGCCAGAAGAGAACCAGGGAAATGAGGAAATATAGATTTTTTTTGCCTAAAACTTGCTGAACTTAGAACCAGATTTACAGTGCTATATTTTTTTTTCATAACTTGGACAACCCCTTTAAAGAAACTTTTGGCCTATTTAACTACCTTTACAAGAAATGTACATGCTGTAAACTGTAACTGATGTTCTGATACTTCACTCTTCAGTAAAGAACTGTTCTTCTGCAAAACTGCCTCATCATTGCTTCCTACATCGCTGAACAGGACCCTGCCATGCACTTCACATTTCGTCACCATCAAGGACACCCAGCACCATCATTATGCATTAGAATTCAAAGACCAAGGTGTGCCCGAGGGGAAGAAAGGTGTGCCCTTCCTGTCACAGCATAGCACATGGGAGCATCAGAGTGAGTACCAACTACAACCTCCTCCTCCTAAGTTACTCCTAAGTTCTTAGTTTGTGGCTAGAAGTTTCTTTAATATTCATAGAACACAAAATATAAAACATACTCCAAAGCTTTTTTTTTATTTCTTATTGGCATTTGTGGTATTTACCCCCCCCCCCAAAAAAAAAACAAAACAAAAAAAACACAGCAAATGCTGGGTATGATACTTTTTATACTGCTTTTCTATAGAATTTAAAAAATGTCGGAAAAAAAACACATACACAATGTTACAAAAAAAACCACCACAAAATGTTTGTAAAAAAATAGCCATTAAAGTTCTTTTAAAAAGGTTTTTGTTTTTTTACAAGCATGTAAAAGCTGAAAAAAGTATGTATGTGAAGAATGGTTGTTGCAAACATACTTTGTCATAGATATTTTATACCTTTGCATCTTCCTTTGACCCCTTTAGTGACCACTCATACCCTTTTTACGGCGGTCACTAAGGGACCTTAAGCTGGGCCACCGCTTTTTCACAACAGCCCGGTCTAATCGATACACAGGTACCCTGTGCAGCAGAGAGCGGGGGCTCGGCTCTCACATGAGAACTGCGCTCCTGCTCTAACAACCCCATACCTCCCAACTTTGGAAACGGACAAAGAGGGACAAATTGTGCAGCGCTGCAAATTTTTTCACCACTAGGCAACGCCTCTAACTCCGCCCAAAACATAACTATACACTTAATCCCACCCAGTCCCCTTACTGCCCCACATAGTAATTATTCCCCAGTTATGTGCCCCCAGTAATATGACCAGCTGTCCCCCCAGTAATATGCCCTGTTATGTGCCCCCAGTAATATGCCCACATTGTGCTCCCCTGTAATTTGCCCACATTGTGCCCCCCTGTAATACGCCCACATTGTGCTCCCCAGCAATGTTGTGCTCCCACTAATGTGCCCTCATTGTGCTCTGCAGTTTATGTTGTGCCCCCAGTAATATGCCCACATTTGTGCTCCCCAGTAATGTTGTGCCCCTAGTAACTTGTCCACATTGTGCCCCCAGTAAGTTGTCCACATTGTGCCCCCCGTAATATATTGTCCCCCAGTAATATGCTCACATTTGTGCTCCCCAGTAATGTTATGCCCCCAGTCAGAGGCGTAGCTAGAGGTTCAGCACATGTGGGGGGCGAAACATACTTGAGTGGGCCCCCCACTTATTGGCTTCCCAAACGCACGTTTCCAACTTCACAGGCACATACTACTAGTTGTGGTTATAATATTGTATTATAAAGATGACTGTATAAACTGCTAGATCATCTATGCTGTTAAGTACAGTACAATAGACTTTCTACATACCCTACTCTAAATACTCTACCACATAATGCAGTAAAATATAGGAGTAATAGGAGTAAAAAAACAAGGGGACTCCTATGTTAAAGGAAACCTGTCCCCAGTTTTTACATCACTAAACTAACAGTCCCCTGCCCCCATCAGACCTCAGATCAGCGTATTGTGCCCCCATCAGACGTCATGTCAGCGTATTGTGCCCCCATCAGACCTCAGATCAGACCAGTGTGTCCCCATCAGACCTCAAATCAGCGTATTGTGCCCCCATCAGACCTCAGATCAGCGTATTGTGCCCCCATCAGACCTCAGATCAGCAGAATGTTCCCCCATCAAACCTCAGATCAGCAGAATGTGCCCCCATCAGACCTCAGATCAGCAGAATGTGCCCCCATCAGACCTCAGATCATCAGAATGTGACCCCATCAGACCTAAGATCATCAGAATGTGCCCCCATCAGACCACAGATCAGCTTAATGTGCCCCCATCAGACCTCAGATCAGCTTAATGTGCCCCCATCAGACCTCAGATCAGCTTAATGTGCCCCCATCAGACCTCAGATCAGCATATTGTGCCGCCATCAGACCTCAGATCAGCGTATTGTGCCACCATCAGACCTCAGATCAGCAGAATGTGCCCCCATCAGACCTCAAATCAGCAGAATGCGCCCCATCAGACCTCAGATCAGCAGAATGTGCCCCCATCAGACCTCAAATCAGCAGAATGTGCCCCTATCAGACCTCAGATCAGCAGAATGTGTCCCCATCAGACCTCAGATCAGCAGAATGTGCCCCTATCAGACCTCAGATCAGCAGAATGTGCCCCCATCAGACCTCAGATCAGCAGAATGTGCCCCCATCAGACCTCAGATCAGCAGAATGTGCCCCCATCAGACCTCAGATCAGCAGAATGTGCCCCCATCAGACCTCAGATCAGCAGAATGTGCCCCATCAGACCTCAGATCAGCTTAGTGTGCCCCCATCAGACCTCAGATCAGCATATTGTGCCGCCATCAGACCTCAGATCAGCGTATTGTGCCGCCATCAGACCTCAGATCAGCAGAATGTGCCCCCATCAGACCTCAAATCAGCAGAATGCGCCCCATCAGACCTCAGATCAGCAGAATGTGTCCCCATCAGACCTCAGATCAGCAGAATGTGCCCCTATCAGACCTCAGATCAGCAGAATGTGCCCCTATCAGACCTCAGATCAGCAGAATGTGCCCCTATCAGACCTCAGATCAGCAGAATGTGCCCCCATCAGACCTCAGATCAGCAGAATGTGCCCCCATCAGACCTCAAATCAGCAGAATGCGCCCCATCAGACCTCAGATCAGCAGAATGTGCCCCCATCAGACCTCAGATCAGCAGAATGTGCCCCTATCAGACCTCAGATCAGCAGAATGTGCCCCCATCAGACCTCAGATCAGCAGAATGTGCCCCCATCAGACCTCAGATCAGCTTAATGTGCCCCCATCAGACCTCAGATCAGCAGAATGTGCCCCCATCAGACCTCAGATCAGCCCACCCAGCCACATAAGGTTGAAATAAAAACCTTTCTTACCTGTCCTGCGCTGCGGTTGCCCGATGCTTCAGGTCTTAGTGTGCGTGGGCCAGGGAAGTGAGTGGAGCGACGGACCGGAGGGCAGAAAGAAAGAAAGAAAAATAAAAAAAGTTGGGCAGTGGTGATGCAAGAACATTTTCTTCCTTTTGAAAAAAGGGGTTTTATTCAACAAAAGTAGTAAAACGTAAAAAAAAAAAAAAAACAACTATATGTATTTGGTATTGCTGTACTGACCCAGAGAATTAAAATATTATGTTATTTTAACTAAAAAAGGAACTCCGTAAAATTTAAAACGCAGTGCTAGTATTGCTGTTTTTCCCATCTCCCTTCCAGAAAGAGTTAATAAAAATTAATCAGTAAGTTATGTGTACTCCAAAATAGCGCCATTAAAAACTACAACTTGTCCCACAAAAACCAAGCCCTCATACAGCTATTTAGACAGAAAAATAAAAAAGTTATAGCTCTTGGAAGGCGACGATGAAATAAAGGAAGAAAAACGCTTCGTCAGTAAGGCCTTAAAACAGGCTGGTCACTGAAGGGGCAAAGAGTTGCTGTCACCTCTCCTGACGTCTTCTTCAGTAAATATTTGCATTCTTCATAAAATAATAATTCTGGAGCATTGTTTTTATCTATACTATTTATTATTCAGTTCCTCTGTTATTCCTCTTGGCAAATGTATGAATACATTGACAACTGGCCATTAGTGTTATTCTTGTGCAGCACTGTCAGTACGGATTGGACAGTGTCAGGCTGTGTGTGGGGGGCAAGAGTAATAATAACAACCAGTTGATATAATCATATGTTGGCAGGAAAAATAACTGAGGAATGGCACTTCTATGAAAATATACTTCAGAAATGGCATGTGAAATAGATATTATTAGTGATGCAGACGTGTGTATCAGTTGTATGTATTATTATAGCGTTTACAAGAATATTTGGTTATTAGTGTAGGATTATGCCGAGGATTATACCGAGGATTTTATATTGTAATGCAAATTTGACCCTGGAGATCTGTGTTTTCAATTAAAGTCTAATTACAGGCTGGAAATAATCAGTTCACGCGATCTAAGCATGAAGTCCAAGGGGCTGCAGGTTATTTGATTTGTAAAGTGTGGACCCCCCTGTGAAAACTGCCACTGTCTCTGAATTCTACGATGGTTCATTACAGCTCTTCCTTATCCATGGCTGTTAGAGATGAGCGAATCATTCAAAATTTTATTCGCCGAACGTTCGTCAAACTTTTTATAAGATTCGTATATTCGGCGAATATATTCGTTGAATCTGCGTACAAAATATACGTTATTATGTGGTGTTTAGTGAACATTCACGCCCTAATAACGAACTTTCAGTTTTAAAAGGTATGCAACTTCTTTGAACACATACACATGAGCGTACAAATTGCGTACGAAAATGACGGGCTTTGCTGGAGAGGAATGGTGGAGCAGGAGAAATGCTCTGAGTCTGATCCCTGGATACTGTATCAGCAGATGACAGCAGATCATCCGTCTGAGACTGAGATGAGCATGCCATCCACTCCACTATGTCATCCACTTTCTCATCCACTACAATTTTGTGCCTTGGTGGGTTAGCCTGGTGGAACAGTGGACAAGTATTGCGAATACAACAAGTAGAAGCTTCGGCTACAAGTCCTTTGGCACTTCTGCCCTGTGCCATCTTCTACCTTTTTTTTTTAGAGTTTGAGGTCTGGCTGGAACTGGACCTCTTTTGCTTATCCATTCCAGACATTTTTCATTTCACTCTGTGGCCCTGCAGCTGGTCTTTGTCTTTGTCCCTGTCTCTCTCCCTATCTCTCTCCCTGTCTTTCTCTCCCTGCCTGATTAATTACTAGCCCTGCACTGGCCCTGCACTTGCCCTGCACTTGCCCTGCAGTATCCCTGATGTGTAATATGGATTCCCTGAACAATTACATCCCAATTTCAACAACACAGGTCTCAGTTTCTCAGAACTCCACACACAGTGCTTTGGCTCGTCTCAGCAGTCGCAGCAAAAGTGATGTGTCACAGGCTTACTGAGAGTGAGCCAATCAGAGCAAGCCCTGCCCACTAGGTCAGGTGACCGCTTTCTTCCCAGGCTTTTGCGCACGAATAACGAACTAACAGTAAAAGTTTGCTAATTACTTGAATTCGTACGCAACAGCGTATAGAGTAACTTATACGTAGCATTAGCGTACAATTTATCGGACAAGTACACGTAGCGAATGCATAGAAAGCCTTAGGAACATTTTCGAATCTTAACAGAGCGAATCTCCAAATATTCGGATTCGCTTCGCAGCTGAAAATTTCCAAGATTCGATACGAATCAACGAATCGACGAATAGATTCGCTCATCTCTAATGGCTGTATTTACAATACTGCAGGCTGCTAATCCCAAAGCATCCCCTGCTTGTTCATTGTCTGTACAGAACCTGTTCTGGCGATTTGCATAAAGGCTCATACATACGAATGTATTTATTGCCTGCACCTGATCTGCTTTTTTTGCCAGTCGGATGCAGACCCATTCACTTCAGTGGGGCCACGAAAGATGTAGAGAGCACACCATGTGCTGTCTGCATCCATATATATGTTACGTGACATCCATGTCTTATTCTTGTCTGCATTACGGACAAGGATAGGACTGTTTTGTGCCATTGTAAGATACCATAAGGCCAGGGCCAGTGATATACTACGGCACTGGTATGGGGCCCATGGTGGTCATGGGGTGAGTGAACTCCTTCTGCTTCCTGAGATAAATCCACAACATTTTCCTGCAGTCGCCACTAGGGAGAGCTTGGTCAAAGAGAATTCTCAGTTTTCATTGACTTCTATGGTAACTGTATAAATTCCTATGCACTAAGCTCCCTCTAGTGGTGGCTACAGAGTTTTATGATATTCTGTGTGAGGGGAAGCCATGGTTTAGATCTATATAGTGGATATTTATCAATGTGTTTATGCCAGTTGTCTGATGTGAATACATTGGGAGTTCTGGTGTTTAGAACGTGACTGCTACAGTAAATTGCGCCGCAAAACCGCTAAGACCAATGATTGGCTGCAGCAGTCACATGCATTATACAGGCACTTCACTGCTGCAGACATGTGAAAAAAGCCCATCTGAGGGTGTCAGACCTGTAATCAGTTTATCATAGTTATCTGTAATGCAGCGCGCTCCAGCCTGGCCGCGGGTCTGCTGTCCTGTACTGTGTGTGATGTTGTGAGTATGGGTCAGTAGAATTGCGGTTGTCACACAGACCATGTGTCACAGACCGAACACAACTATCTGAAACCCATTGTGATACAAATCTGAAGCATTTTGGTACCAAAACTGGTGGAAAAAATGAAATATTGAACACAATCACAGCCAAAACTAACTGAACTTGTGCGCAAAACGATCAGTTTTTTCCTGAACAGACCCTGAGAGAGTCCGTAACGTTCGTGTGAAAGAAGCCTTCACACAAGAGAGTTTTCCGCGTGGGTGTAATGCATGACGTGAACGGATAGCACCCACACAAATTTTTTTTTTTCACGCATCAGTTCTGCGTTGTGTAAGAATTGCAGCATGTTCTATGCTATTCTATGTTTTTCACGCAGCCCTGGTCCCATAGAAGTGAATGGGGCTTCAGTGAAAAATGCATTGCATCCTGAAGCAAGTGCAGATGTGTTTTTCACCGATGGTTGCTAGGAGATGTTGTTTGTAAACCTTCAGTTTTTTATCACGCGTGTGAAAAACGAATCAAAACACATTGCACCCGCGCAGAAAAAACTGAATAACTGAACGCAATCACAGACAAAACTGACTGAACTTGCTCACAAAATGGTGCAAGTTTCCCTGAACGCATCCTGAACGCATCCGTATCATTCGCATGAAAGGGGCCTTAGGATATGGGATCTACATATTTTATCTGTATAATCCCTCGGTTTGTGGGGTCCATTACCATTATCTACTATGGCATGATGAGCGCGTCCTTGCTGATGAACATGGCGACAAGAGACACAATTAGGAAAGAGCTCACGTTGCCAATTACAACAAATCACAGTATGTAACGACGAGCATGTGATACCTATTTCCAGCTAGCTTCATAAAAATATCATGCTATTTGCAACGTCCTCTTCAGAGCTCTGGTTCTTGGGAAGCTGGGATGCTGGTGAGTACAAAGAGAGAATCGTGTACAGATGTAGCAGTGCTGAATGTGTTTTTTGACTCTTTTAGGCTAGGGCTACACGGAGACACCTGTCGCGGCCAGGATCGCTGAGTAGCGGGGCTCCCATAGAAATGAATGGGATCGCTGCGGCAGTCGCAAGAAGTCCAGCCGTGTTGGATTTCTTGTGACTGCTGCAGCAATCCCATTAACTTCTATGGGAAACCCTACTATTCAGCGATTTTGGCCGCGGCAGGTGTCTCCGTGTAGCCCTAGCCTTAGTGGTGCATTGTAAGGCCTCATGTTGATATTTCAGTCCACTGTGTATTGTGCCTTTCCTCTTTTATTCCTCCTAGGAATGTACTGTAGGAATAAATTTACAACCAGGTGTTATGCCTTAGGGCTCATGCACACAACCGGTGGATATTTTGCAGTCCGCAAAACACCAGCCATGTACATTCTGTATTTTGCGGAATGGAACAGCTGGCCCCTAATAGAACAGTCCTATCCTTGTCTGTAATGCGGACAATAATAGGACATGTTCTATTTTCTTGCGAAACGACCATGCGGACATAGAATGCACACTGAGTCATTTCCACTTTTTTGCTGCCCCATAGAAATGAATGGTTCGGCATACGAGCCGCAAAAAAAGGACACAAAAAATATGTTTGTTTGCATGAGCCCTTAGGCTAGGGCTACACGGCGACAGTTGTCGCACGGCCCTATCCCTGAGTAGCGGGGATCCCATAGAGATGAAAGGGATGCCGTGGCAGTCGCAAGAAATCCAAAACGAATGGATTTCTTGCGACTGCCACAGCATCCCATTCATCTCTATGGGATCCCCGCTACTCAGGGATCGGGCTGCCGTGCGACAACTGTCGCCGTGTAGCCCTAGCCTTATTCAGAGATTCAGTGTTCAGTTAATGATTTCCTTGAGTGATTTTGAGTCAAAACCAGATGCAGCTCTAAACACACAACACTTGAAAATCTTTCCCTTAGGACTCATGCACACGACCGTATGTATTTTGCGGTCCGCAAAAAACGGATCCTCAAAAAATACGGATGACGTCCGTGTGCATTCTGTATTATGGAACAGCTGGCCCCTAATAGAACAGTCCTATCCTTGTCCTTAATGCGGACAATAATAGGACATGTTTGCAGAACAAAAATACGGACATACAGAAAAGGAATGCATACAGAGTAACTTCCGTTTTTTTTGTGGACCCGTTGAAATGAATGGTTCTACATACGGTCCGCAAAAAACGGAACAGACATGGAAAGACACGTTCGTGTGCATGAGCCCTTAGGCCTCGTTCACACTTTAGGGTCAGTGATTTTGAGCCAAAACCAGAAGTGAAGCCAAGGTATAATGTAAAGATCTGCACCTATGCTGTGGTTTTGACCCGCACCTAGTTTTGGCTCAGAAATCACTGATGGAAATCACTGACCAAACACTGAAGTGTGAACGAGGCCTTATACCTTATCTCTGTGGAGGCTCCAATCCTGGTTTTGGCTCCCAATCGCTGATGGAAATCACTTACCGAACCCTGACTGTTTGAATAAGGCGGATCAGATGCGGATCCATTCACTTCAATTGGGCCGTAAAAGATGCGGAAAGCACACCGTGTGCTATCTGCAACTGTATGTCCATTCCGCAGCCCGCGCAAAAAAACATTTCCTATTCTTGCCCGTATTACAGCTCTATAGAGCGCTATAATTCTGTTCCGCAAAATACAGAATGCACATGGCCGGTATCCATGTTTTGCGAATACGCAATTTGTGGCCAGCAAAAACAGCTATGGCTGTGTGCATGAGCCCTAAGGCATTACGTACCATTCCCCTTGTCAAAGGGATGTGTCCCAGCACAATATGATAAAGTCATCACTGGAGGACGTGAAACTGTGTAGGGATGCACCTTCCCCCATCTCATAATACCTAGTTAATTTATTCATAATGTTCTAAAAGGAATAACAGAGGAACAGCGTTTTATGGAAAAGATGGGACTAGTGACGTTAATTCTCATGCAGTGAGCAGTGTGGGTGGAGATGGACAGATTTTAGGGGGAGGCTATGTGTTTATCTTTCTCTCTGCCCACCTCGTTGGCGTCTTGCCCAGAACAGGTGAAATCTAGAAAGAGTACGAGAGCCAGGACATCTGGAGCCTGTGAATAGCTGTGGCTGATCATCACAATGTTTTTGCTTGAGTTTCTCTACATATTCACGTGTACGGTATGTTTCGCTGTGAGAATAACTTTACAGTTTTCATGTAGAATAATTCTACATAAAAATCTGTCCTGATCTTGAGTTACATCCAGTATTACAGTCCAGAGCTGCATTCACAATTCTGCAGCCTCAGAGCTGTAATTTACTGAGAACACTTAGTCAAACCAGAACTAACATGAGAATACAAAATCTTACCAGGAAATCTACGGCTCCACATAAAATTCAATCTTTATTTAATAAATAGCATAAAATATACATATAAGTTAAAATTCATCCACACTACAAGTGGAATCAGAAAGACTGTGGGGACACCTGGTGGCCAAACTTATAATGGCGTCAAACACAAACCATTTATCAGCTAAGGCTTCTCTCACATTGCCTGCAAGAGTCCGGCAGGCTGTTCTCTGCTCTCCAGATCTGTATTGTCGGACAGTATTTGTCCGGCCGAATCCAGCCATATTTGCCAGGTAGTGGCCGGATCTTTGCTGGACCCTATTAGAGTCAATGGGGTCGGCAGGCATTCCGGTACCGTATATGTCAGAACAGCCTGCTGGAATTCATAGCCTTAGTTTGCCAGTTAGTTTCCCTGTATTAAAAGGTGGTATAAACAGATCACTTAAAGGGGTTCTCCAGGAATTAAGAAAATGTAAATACTTAAATATTGTTTTATAATAAATATATTTACAAATACCTTTCATTAGATATGGTGGCTCATTTTTGTCTAGGCAGCAATCATTAGGAGAAATAAAATGGCCTCCGTCCTAATAGTGTACATAAAACCTGTCTTAATTATACAGGAGGACAAGTTACTTCACAACTCTGAGGTAAAGAGCTGCCTCATCCTACTCTCTGCTCTGCTTGTCAGGGATTATGATCCTGAATACAGCTGATAAGAACTTTATCTAAATCTCTGGGGGATTTAGTTCATGAGGAGACATAAAGTACAGAGGAGACGGACAGGGCAGACTGTGGTAATGGAGACTGAATACAAGTGCTCTCATTAGTCACCCCCGCCTCCTCTCATGTCTCCTCATCATCCCCATTCCCACAGAAATTCACCTGTATTCAGGATTATAATCCCTGACAAGCAGAGCAGAGAGGAGGATGAGGCAGCTCTTTACCTCAGTGTTGTGAAGTAACTTGTCCTGCTGTGTGATTAGGACAGGTTTTGTGTGCACTGTTCGGACGGTCTTCAGAGTCAAGGGCCGCATTTGAGGCTCCCATAATGCAGAGTAATCAAGACTTAGGGCTCTTGCATACGGCCCTTGCCCAGCCGTGCCTGTATTGATGCCCACAAACAGCTGGTCTGCAATATTTGGGCACCGGCCATGTGCTCACCGCATCACAGATACAAACCCATTCACCCAGTCTGGTGAGGTCCAGTTCGGAACGGAGGCATGGACCCTATGGAAGCACTCCGTGCCTCCGCACCATGTTCTATTTTTTGAGGTGCAGACAGATCATGTACCCATTCAAGTTGAATGGTTATGGATCCATCTGCAAAAACCGCACAGATGTTGCAAATTGCGGTCCCCAATGCATGGAACGGCCGTGTTCATGAGCCCTTAGGTATAGGTTGTGCAGAGGTAGAAACTGCAACCAGAACCTGGAGTCTCTCAGGGCCCAAAGAACAGTATTACAAATGGAACGTGGTAGGTGGAGGCCCTTACTCATTTTGCATTGAGGGTCCCAGAGCTTCAAGTTATACCTAAGAAAGTCATAGCTAGGCTTTAAGTTAGGCTGAGTTCACACTTAAGTTTTTTGGTCAGTTATTTCCATCAGTTGTTGTGAGCAAAAAAAACAGCTGCAGGTCAAAAACACTAAACAGATGCAGATCTTTCCATCATACTCGATTTCTCTGTAGGCTTCACTTCTGGTTTTGGCTCACAATCACTGATGGAAATCACTGATCAAATCTAAAGTGTGAACTCAGCCTTACCATGGGAAAAGATTCTGTATCAAAATACCCTGGTTCTCTACAGCCCCTTTCACTACGGCCCTGCTGGTGGTCCAATTGGTTAATCACCACTGGCATGGAAGGTGTTTTTTTGGCATTGTACGTACTCAGTGTGCCACCGTCTGTAGATCGGTCTGTAGTATTATTTCATTAAACTTTTAATTGGAGATCAATCTGATTAAGTTGTGTTTAGAAATCAAACACACTATGCTCTTTCAAGAATGCAAGGCTAATTAATTAAAAGCCTCCACTTTGAAGCACACGAGGACTCCACAGACGTCGTCTTCACGAAGGGAATATTTTTAGAGTCAATAGATCTTTTTTGCAGCTCACATTAAAGAGACTGGATAAGAAGCACGTTGTATAATAAGACGTGTTCTGTCTGTAACACATTGGAACTCTGTAACTTCATGAATTCCTCTGCAGCCGTGCTTCTTCTTACAAATGGCTGATTTATGTCCACTGCTGGTCTAATAGACGTGGATGAATAAAGGGGCGCGCTCCACCAAATGTCGTATAGCCTAATGTCTATGTAGTAGGGAATAAGCAGATTTTGTTTGAGTCTCTTGGATGTACATACACACCAAACAGAAGGAAGCAGCAGTTAAACAGCAGAAAGTGGTGCAGGTAATTCAAAATCCTGATTGGTGGTCCCAAATAATAGGAAGAAGGGATCACAGTTCTCTGGCTATTCTTCATAGGATATGTGTTTCATTTACTTGTGTCCATAGCAGTGCACTGTTGGGACTGAAACATTGCACTGCAATGGATACAAGTAAAGAAGGACTGTGATCCCTTCTTCCTATATCTATCTATCTATCTATCTATCTATCTATCTATCTATCTATCTATCTATCTATCTATCTACTTCTTTTACTTGTGTCCATAGCAGTGCACTGTGGGGGCTGAAATGTTGCACTGCTATGGATTTTGTGAAGAATAGCCAGAGGACTGTGATCCCTTCTTCCTATAGTTTGGATGTACACATAGTTTCAGATTACTGAACTTCAGCCAAACCCACCAATTTTGTTGGGACCAGGTGACAATCTAATGTGTATTGGGGTTGCTCTGAATCCCGCCCCCTTCCCCCGCCCCATGTCGGGGGAAAAAAACATCAAGCACAATGGATTTCGGTATGCCTGATCCTTTTTTCGTAAGGGAGATAAATTACCACCATACAACCACCGTCTCACAGTGGTTTATTCCAGGGGCGGACACAGACAGCAGAGGGCCCCTGTGCAAAGATTGTGCCTGGGTCCCCCATGCCAAATTTTCAACTTAACCTATTCCCTCCTAACATTACATACAGCAATACAAAGAATAGGGTGAGGCTACTTTCACACCTGAAGCACTACGATCCGGCTGGACACATGCCCCCATATTGCCAGTATATAATACCCCCTTGTAGATGCCCCTATAGTGCCAGTATATAATGCCCCCTTGTAGATGCCCCCATAGTGCCAGTATATAATGCCCCCTTGTAGATGTCTCCATAGTGCTCCCTCCATCTGTGCCAGTATATAATACCCCCTTGTACATGCCCTCATATTGCCAGTATATAATACCCCCTTGTAGATGCCCCTATAGTGCCAGTATTTAATGCCCCCTTGTACATGCCCCCATAGTGCCAGTATATAATGCCCCCTTTCTAGATGCCCCCATAGTGCTCCCTCCATCTGTGACAGTATATAATGCCCCCTTGTA
Source organism: Rhinella marina (assembly GCA_900303285.1). Taxonomy (NCBI): domain Eukaryota; kingdom Metazoa; phylum Chordata; class Amphibia; order Anura; family Bufonidae; genus Rhinella; species Rhinella marina. The sequence continues at coordinate 111,376 of ONZH01017051.1, forward strand.
GATGCCCCCATAGTGCTTCCTCCATCTGTGCCAGTATATAATGCCCCCTTGTAGATGCCCCCATAGTGCCAGTATATAATGCTCCCTTGTAGATGCCCCAATAGTGCTCGCTCCATCTGTGCCAGTATATAATGCCCTGTTGTAGATGCCCCCATAGTGCTTCCTCCATCTGTGCCAGTATATAATGCCCCCTTGTAGATGCCCCCATAGTTCTTCCTCCATCTGTGCAAGTATTTAATGCCACCTTATAGATGCCCCCATAGAGCTCCTCTCCCCCGTGTGTGCCAGTATAATGCCCGCTAGTAGATGCCCCCATAGTGCTCCTTTCCCCCATGTGTGCCAGTAAATGCCCCCTCCATACTGGGCAAAAGCGTAACGTTAATAAAAAAAATAAAAAAAACAGTTCTACTTACCTCCATGAGCCTGTCAGCGATGCGATGCAGGCCTCTTCCGGCCTGTGTTCCGCGCTGTTCGGCTCAGGCGGCGCGATGACGTAATTGACTGAGCCGGCCTCTGATAGGCTGCAGGCACTAGGCCTGCAGCCTATCAGAGGAGCAGGTAAGGGAAACGCCTCTCCCCTGCCCTGCAATCATCTGTATCGCTGTCCTGAGGACGGCGATACAGATGAATATGGAGATGAGCACTTCCACAATGGAAGCGCTCATCTCCTACCGCCGTCAGACCTCCCACGGGCCCCCCTGCCGCACTGGGCCCCTGTGCAGCCGTGGCATCTGTCAGCAGATTTGTACCTATGAAACTGGCTGACTTGTTACACGTGCACTTGGCAGCCCCCTACACTAACATTTATATAAATTTATATAGTGACACGATACACAAATAGGAATAGTTGAATGAAGGTCCAAAGCATCCAGTCTAGTCATGCACGCAGGACTAGGTTACAAGAACGACACCAATTTTGGGGGCTTCACCATCCACCTACCCTGATGAGTATTTGATAATGCAATCCAATCTAGGCTTGCAACTCTCTGTTTTTAAAGGGGTCTTTCCATGAAAAATATTCTACAGTTTTCAAACCAGCCCCTTGATCTGAATACTTTTGTAGTTGCATGTAATTAAACATCTAGTATAGTGACTGAGTTATTCAGGAATGAGGAAGGCACAGATTGTGCCGAAATGCATCACTAATATGTGGCAATAAATTAAGCATTTCAAAAGAAATGAAGAAGAAGTGAGTGAAGGTCCTCCTTTATCGCTGGTTTAATATGATAGTCAGGGCAGGCAGTGGATGATCAGTGTCAATGAACAGGCAAATGCACAGTACATGGGCAGACAAACAGATAAGCATACCTTTATTGGAACACTGGAACCTAGAGTTCAGGCAGCCTTCACCTGGAGAAGGTGCCTTAAATAGACACAAGTAACCAGCCAAGCAACTACAATGCACAAACTGGCCCTTTAAGAGCTGGGAAGTGCATGCACACCCTGGAGACAGTCCTGGAGGCCTTCACAGAGGAGCACAGACAGCGATCTGCAGAGATTACACGGGGCGCCGGTGATGTGTAGTAAGGGGTGAGCGGATCCCGGCTGCTGGCTTACGAGAAAAGGGGTGAGTAACTTGGCATCTGTGCCGGCCCAAGGGAGTGATACAGAAGAGAGCATGGTCCTGTCAGTATTTACTCACCCAAAAGGTTCACTTTAAATATGAACTGTGTCTTATGCAAGATACAGTAAGGAACATTATTCTGTCATTGCAATTTACTGAGGGAATGCCTTTGGCTGTGTACACTGCTAGCAAGCAGTTTGGATTTTGTCAGTATCTTTTTTGGAACACAGAAAATAGTATTGCATTTCCAAAGGTCCACATCAGACTGACCTCTTGTACCTACTACCTTGTATTTCTGGCAACAACACCCGAACTAGTGATATTTATTGTGTTCCTGCAGTGATAACCTTTACATGTCATGACATGCAGGTTGTATCAAAGCTAAAGGTTCTCACTGATCTGGTTGGAAATAAGAACTTTGTAGTTCACTCAAACACATCCCCATCTGTTCTTTGCCTTAAGTGTGTGCAACCTGGGCACATCATGTCACTACTGAATGGATGCTTCTGGACCCAATAGCCTGGGCACTGGAATCTTGCAACTTTGATCCTTCGCTCGAACCACTGAATAGGCAACCAAAGGGATATGGCATTAATGTAAGGAACCATCCAACCCAAGTCAGCGCTGCAGTTGGGTTCTTGCTCCAGAATTGCTGCCCCCACCACTGCTGTTGCCTCAAAAGTGGGCATTACTAGAATATATGCTATCACATACACTTAATGGTCACATACAATTAGTGGTACAGGTATAAGGGTTTCAAAGTAACCTAAAGTCTACCAAACTTACAAACAGGATCACAAGAAGCTGAACCAATAACCTCTTCTAGTTGCACAGTAATAGAATCATTCTAGATGAAAGATGAAACCATCTAGGATGATTTACACAGGGATGTGGTCCGGGGGCAATGGAGAAAAGGAAATCTACTGAAATAACATGGGGGCACTAGGACCTTCAGGGTGGATAATTATGGAGCTATCAAGCAGCACCTGAAAGGGGCTTAAATGAGGTATGCCCCTGGTGTTTGATGATACAATAAGTGATACTCTTTAGAAGACCCCTTAAAGGGGTTGTCTGGGTTGAGAGCTGAACCCAGACTTATCCCCATTTTCACCCCTCCAGCCCTTCTGATATGACCATCGGAGCCTTTGCTGAATAGTGCAGGGAAAAAACATATTATGGAGATCCGGTGATGTACCGAGCTCTCCATGGGTAGTCATAGTTGGAGGCTTCCCCCTAGCAGTGAGCCTTGTGATATCACCGGCACTAAAGGGCGGGCTTTGGCACTGCCCTAGCCTGTAAAACGGCTAGGGCAGCACTAAAGCCCATCCATCAGAGCCGGTGACATCACAGGGAACACTGCTGGGTGGAAGCCTCCGATGCTCATATCAGGGGAGGCGGAGGGGTGAACATGGGGCTATGTCCAGGTTCAGCTCGGAACCCGGACAACCCCTTTAAATATTAGGGGCAAAAAATACAATTTTTCCTCTATGGTTCCAGCTGATAGAATAAGGAAAGGTATGCACATACTAGTTTACTATTTCTATTGCAAGGTTTCTTTCACTAAAAAGTCTTTTCACATAAGCATTTGTATGAGAGCCCTCAGGGCTGTGAGCTCCGGCTATATACTCTAGTCATATGAATGGAGTTTTTGCATAATTATTCAACTTTTCCTCACTGCATTTTTAATGCCCTCTGTTATCGGTAGAGCAAAGATAGCACTTCTTAACTTTACATTTTATTCAGTCCTATAATTTTCTCACGCTGTCTGCCTACAGGTAGTCTATAAAATTTCCATGGAAACTGTATTTCTTGTAAGACATGGAAATAGATGATAAATGAAAGATGTTGCACTATGCTACAGGTGGTGGAATATTCCCAAGGTGTGTTAGATGAAGCAATGCCATTTATTTTTCTTGGGGCGTGTAGGGACTTTGAATGTCTTTTTGTAAAGCACTTTATTAGAGCTTCTCATCCTACCTCTGGTCTCCCTGTCCCAGTCCTGCCTCCCTAAATGTATAAAGGAGCTTACTAAAAATAATGTGACAGAGTGCTACTAATGTTGACTGATCCATTAAAAACAATAAAACATGACAAGGTAAGGTGCTGCACGTTTTGAGAGTGAACTACTCTCTTCATCAGGCTCATGACTGGTTAATGCTGGGAAAATAGAGAGGGAAGTGGGGCTGCAGCTATAAAGTGACAGGAAGTATACAGGAACATAGTACACTTACAGTCGGTAATGAAGGTTGCAGCCTTGCTCCTCTCCCTATTTTTCTAGCACTAACAAAAGGTGCTGGGAAGGCACAGTGGAGTGTTATGCCTTATTCACAGTGATCCACATACGTGTGCTGTACGTGTTCTCCACAGAACGCACGTACCCATTCATTTTAATGTGTGTATTCACACATCTGTGTTTTAGCAGGGTCCGTGGTTTTACCATGGAAGCATGCTCTATTTTGTCCATGTTCATGGATCCATCACACCCATTATATGCCATCTGTGTATCCGTGTTAATGGATCCATCATGCTCGTTATAGTCTATAGGTCCGTGAAAAACACGGACACAAAACATGGATGCCATCAGTGTTTCATCTGTCTTTCACAGACCATTAGGAGGCAGAGAAACAAGGATGACACACAGAGAGCAAAAAAAATGGGCATACAGACCAAACACGGTTCCTTCACAGATATCTTCATGGATTATGGATGCATCACTTCATGGAACACCCTCTATGATGTCTGTTACTATTACAATAGCAAAGAACAGATGGGGACATGTTTCAGCGAACTACCGGATTTCATCACAGACATGTGAATGAGGCTTTACTGTCAGCGATCAGTGCTATCAACAGACCACCAAGTGTATGTGATAGTGTATAATCCACCGATAGCTACTTTTGTGGCAACAGAAGTAATGACAGCAGCAATTCTGAAGCAAGAACCCAACTGCAGGACTTACTTGGGTTGGATGGTTCCTTACATTGACGTTCTAGCAATTTCATTGGTCCAAGTACCAAGTTTAGGATCAAAGGTGCAAGCTCCCAGTGTCCAGGCTATCGGGACCAGAAGCATCCATTAAGTAGTGATGTGATTTGCCCAGGTTGCACGCACCTAAGGCTGCCTAGCCAAACTGCATCTTGAGCGTATGGAACACCCTTTACTACAACAGCAAAGAACAGATGTTAGAGTGAACTACCAGATTTCATCAAGGACATGGACATGTGAATGAGGCTTTACTATCAGCGATCAGTGCTGTCTGCAGGGAGGTATGTCACATCATTTTTTGTACACTCCATTACAGAGGAGGCAGGTCTGAGGCAGGGAGACCAGAGGTAGCGTGAGAAGAGAGAAGTGGGGCTGCAGTGAACACTGACAGTAGGTATACAGGAACATGGTACATAGTATTCTTCTCAGAGATCGCCAGAGACACACTGGGAAGATAGAGAGGAGCAGGATTGCAGTGGTCAGTAGGTGCATCATGTACTTACTGTCAGCAATCACTGTATCGCCGCTCCTCTCCCTATCTTCTCAGCACTAACCAGAGATGCCTTGGGAAGTTACAGGTTAGAGTTCCTGCCAGCGATCAGTGCTGACAGCAGATAAACTGTACAGAAGCATGACACATCATTTTAGGAAGCTCTATTACAGATTTAAAGGGGTCGAATTTCACCTTTCATTTTTCAAAGCAACACTGAAAAGTGGAATCTAATTGCTTCCATGGGCGACTAAGCCAGTTTTCCTTTGCACTAATTTTAATACATTTTCTCCTATATCTATTATATGACTTTTATTCTGAATTTTCCACCAGTTTCACCTCTCTGCAAGCTCCATCTTTAATTTTCAGTTTTTTCTCTGCTAGTGGATAGATACAAGCTGCTATGATGTCTCACATACACTGCACACCTGGGGTGGTATTTATTAATAACTATTAGGCAATTTGGGTTTTACAAATTTGCACAAAAACCCCACTTGTGCAAGTAGACAAAGTTTGCCATTTATGGGCATGGACTAGAACAGGGGTGGTGGACCTAAGGCACGGGTGCCAGAGGTGGCACTTAGAGCCCTCTCTGTGGGCACCCACGCCCTGGAAAAAGTCTAAGGTGTATCAACATGCGTTAGACTTTTTCTGCCATTCATCAGAGCAGGGCAGGGTTGCCAAACAGATTTTTTCTCTTTTAAGGACAACTTATCCCAAAATCGCGGACATGCAACATTTTTTACAGACAAATTGGAAAACCGTAATGAATGATAAAGATTATAATTAATACATGGCTATAGCTCAATCTCATTACCAGTATTTACTGTGATCTGAAAAATGATGATAATTACCACTAAAATAATTTAGTCAAGTACCACCAGCCTCAAAAAAATCACGGACACATTAATTTTTTCACAGACACAGGAAAAAGTCACCTATTTTTGCAGACTGTCCAGAACTTAGATATATTATCTTTCTTATATTCACTTTTAATAATCCACCAATGTGATATAAAAATACATAAAACAAAATAAAATAAAAATATAACTTTACTGAAAATGTGTAAAAAAAACCCAAAACTTTATTAAATATCATTTTAATGACATTTAATAATTCATGCTGATTTGGTATGCCCACAACCATTTCCACCTGTAAAATGAATTTATACTACAATTTGTTGATATTCACCTGAATGAGTGTTACAGCAGTGGGTGTGGAACCACTATGTCAACCACAGATTTGACTTTGGGCTGTTCCTAAGGGCATTATCCTGGCACTCCCCTGGTTTTCACACTTTAAGCCCTGTACAAGGATTTTGATTTTGGCGCTACCTCATGTGGTTGTCTCTGTGTGACTGTCAGCTGGCCCATTGACCCATGGAGGTAAGAGACACCAATGCAGAGCACCAAGCGCTGAGGCAAAACATAGGGTCAGGGACAGACCAAGTATGTGCAATCTGATAAACAGTGTGAGGTCAGGTCAGGCAAGAGAAAGTTAGAATCTAGTAAATGGGCAGGTCAGAATAAGTCAGATACAACTTTTTCCAAAAACCAAAGGCAATGAACTGGTGAAGGAAAGCCTAGCCTGTCTATGACCAGGTTAGTGACATTGCCAAGGTCTTGGTAGTGATCTGATCTGTTCAGGTATGATTAACATCACCAAGTCCATTACATAGCTGTTCTTTAAGCAATTACCTTTAATTGCTTATAAAGTGACCTGCATTATATTGATTATTGTTAATGATTTATCGTCATGAAAAAATAATTTTGTGAAATTGTAGCCAATAAAACTGAGATGCGTTTAATGATTAATGGGCAATTCTGTGTTGGTCTCACTCATAAGGATAACGTTTGGCAAACAACACAAGGACACATTACACAATGAATCAAGAAAACGGAGTCAGTCAACTGGTAGGTGCAAGGTCTCTTAATGGGGATCTCTAGCTGTCACTGTTTAGAAGTACTGAATGGTCTCTATGCTATATGGTTGGATTCAATGTAATGCATCTATGGAAGGGATTTCTCTATACCATAAGTTTATTGTTATTTCTATGTGTTCTATCTGGGCTTGAATATGAATCTACTGAAATCAATGACTTGTGCTTAACTACAATGATCTTCCCCCTATGATGAATTCTGTAGTCAATAAATCCTGTAAATACTTTAAAATGTCATGATACCCTTTTCTTTGCAGTTTTTTTTAAAATATTTTCCATTTATTCTGTGCAGTGTAAACTGTAAAAAAAACTGCTTGGGAATCATCATCAAGCTGATATTGATATTTCTTACTTTCATGAACATTTATAACGTATTCCGCTTTGGGCTGGGGTGCTTTTGGCCCATCCGAGAAGATGTATGTCACGTATGGAGGAAGCTGCTGCGGAATTCCATTATTATATCCCTCCCTCAGATGCCGCATTCAACTGGAATCGTGGCATCTGTGAGGTTAGGCAGAGGGATGTGGCTCTCTCTGCCTTCTGATCAGAGTCCCCGAAGTGAAATCGCAGGGCTCTGATCAGTTAAGCCTTATTCATACATCCATGTTTATGCTTAAATACGTGAAAAGCTGGTCAGTGATACCTCTGTGATGTCCGTGATGGATACATGTTTGGTCCATGTGTCCATTTTTTGCTGTCCATGTGTCATCTGTGTTTCACAGACACTGCACAGCTGAAAAATAATTTTCAAAGCATCTCTTCCTACTGATCCATGAAACAGGGACGAAACATCCGCGGTGCATCCGTAATTTTCATGAACTCATAGACTATAATGGGTGTGATGGATCCGTGAACATGGACAAAATAGAGCAAAAATACGGACCATGGTTAAAAACTGATGTGTGAATACACATATTAAAATGAATGGGTACGTGTGCTGTCCATGAAGAACACGTACAGCACGCGTACGTAGAACGCTGACATGTGAATGAGGTTTTACCATGACAGCCTGGGAGTTGCTGAAGCTTCCCAGGCCTGTCATGGTAAGCTTTCTGCTAAACTGTGCACCAGGCATAGCTCAGGGGGCAGTGCATCAGAATGCTATTCACCCTAATAGATCTCTATTAGTGGGAATGGGAGAAGGGATCAAAAGGTTCTAGGCCCCTAAGAATTACTGTTTAAAAAAATATTAAAAGATTAAAGAGGACCTGCCACCCCTCCTGAAATGTCTGTTTTAATAGTTTCATGCATTCCCCATGTAATAACAATTCTAGAACATCTGTTTTTATGTCTGTATGTTGTGCCATTCCTTTATTATTTGCACTAGAAGTTATGAATGAATTGCTATTAACCTTTAGTAAAGGAACAGAGGGGAGGTGACCAGTTGGGGGTGTGGATCTGCACAGTCTGAAAATGGCAGCACTGATTGGATAGAGTGAGACTGTGCAGGCACACACCCCCAACTTGTTACCACCCCTCTGTAACAAGTCTTTCATAAGTCTTTCATAACTTCTAGTAGAAATAATAAAGGAATGGTACAACATAGAGACATAAGAATAGAATTGCTATTACATGGGAAATGCATAAAGCTATTAAAATAGAATTGTCAGGAGGGGTGAAAGGTCCTCTTTAAATCACTCCCTTTTCCCAATTTTACATATGTCTATTTTTTATTGTTTATTAGAGTTGAGCGAATCCTAAAAGATTCGGGGATTCGGTATTCGGCCCGAATTTTCCGCTGGATTCGTGGGTTCGAGCCGAATCACGAATCCCATTAAAGTCTATGGGAGACTCGAATATTTTTGCAGGGGCCAAAGGTTCTGCACAGTCAAGTTTGCCCCAACATGTGAAAACCTCAGAAAAAGATGGAAACACCTTGGAAATGGATAGGAAACACCAGGGGCAGCATGTAGGGATGCCTCTGAGGCTCCCTAATTGCACCATTTTTTCTAAATCTGGCCAATAGTCTGGTGATGACCCCAAGGCAATTTTCAGGGACACGGTAATGGTGACCCACTTAAAAATGCTGCCTGACAACCTGGCGGTGAACCCCTGATTGTCTGTCTTTCAATAAGATTGCAGTGTAAAGCATGGTGGTGAGCCTCAGTATGACTTTTTGGATGGAGATTGCATGTGGTCACGTACTCCCTGGAACCCCATAGTCACCCCTTCTCTGATGTGCTACCCCAGAACATTCTCTGCCCCAATTCGCAAGACCTTTTGCAGTCTCAGTGTGCTGACAGTGGGGATTTACCAGTGTTGTCTGAGGAGGTGGTGGACAATGGCGAGACACAGGTGTCGGGGGGTGAGGTAGTTGAAAGTGAAGCAAGTTACAGTGGGGACTCCTTGGGGGGACTTTCTCATGATGGGACAGATTCAACTTGGGTGGATCAGGCACAGGAACAGATCAAATTTTTTTTTTTGGTGTTTATTTAACTTTTATTTAGCACAAATAACCACAGAGATATTTATTCATTCTCTTTGCTGCGCAGTCTGGCGTTGGGGTTCGTCACTTTGATGGTGAGCTGTGCCGCTCTCTCCACAATGGCCTTTCGGTTCTTTGAGGAGACGTTGTGGGCGATTTCTGCACAGAAGGACTTGTTGCTCATCAACAGAACCTCGAGCTCCTTGACATTGTGGACCAGGAATTTGCGGAACCCTGTGGGCAGCATGTGTTTGGTCTTCTTGTTGCTACTGTACCCAATGTTGGCATCAGGATCTGCCCCTTGAACCTCCTGCGGGCTCTGTTGTCAATACCTCTGGGTTTACGCCAGTTACGCTTAATCTTTACATAACGGTCTGATTGGTGGCGGATGAACTTCTTCATCCGCTTCTTGACGATCCTGGGCTTAATTAGGGTCTGGAGAGCCGCCATGATACCGGTTCGGAGCGTCCGCCTTCTCCGCAGACAGCCCGAGGAAGAGAGCGGAACAGATCAATTTTAAGTGTGAGGCAACATCAGCACCCCAATCGCTTGGGAGAGGCAGTGGGCATTGTGTTTAGAAAGGCTGATGGGCTTCCGTCAGCACTGTGTGTATAGAACCCCATGGCCTTTCATAAAAATTTGGTTACAAAGCCGCATGACTCCTGAAAAATAGTTTTTAGAAAGCCGGATGACTTTCCTGAAAAATTGTTAGTAGAAAGATGGATGACTTTCCTGAAAAATTGTTAGTAGGAAGCCGGATGACTTTCCTGAAAAATTGTTGCATATGCAACTCAGATGAAGAGGAGGAGGAGGAAAGCAAGCAATTTAGGAGGTAGCCTGAGGTGGGGATGAGAACTGGGGGGATATCCATGACCTGTTCATATTGATGAACGTGAGGATGTCGGCGTTGTCGGTGGACAGGCGCGTCCGTTTGTCCATAATGATACCCCCGGCGGCACTAAAAACCCTTTCAGACAGTACACTTGCAGCAGGGCAGGCAAGCACCTCAAGAGCGTACTGCGCAAGTTCTGGCCACCTGTCCAGCTTGGCCAGCCAGTAATTATATGGCGTGGAGTTATCGGTCAGGACGTTGGTCTGGTCCGCGACATACTCCCTCACCATCTTGCGGTACTGTTCCGCCCTGCTCTGCCTGCCCTGTGGCTGTGTCGTACTGTCTTGCTGGGGTTTAAGAAACTTGGCAAAAGCATGGAATAGTGTACCCCTGCCCTTGGCGCCTACACTGACTTTCCCCCTCCTCTCCTCTCCACCTTCAGCCACTGCAGTCCGCCCCCTGTTGCTCGACTGGTCTGGAAAGGCTGTAGCAGTTTCTGAACCAGGGCCTTGTGGTAGAAAGTGACTCGGGTGCTCCTTTCCTCCACGGGTATAAGTTGGGCAAAGTTGTCCTTGTAGCGTGGGTCAAGGAGGGTGTACACCCAATAGTCGTTGGGTGGACAGTATCCTCTTGACCCGGGGATCACGACAAAGACAGCCAAGCATAAAGTCTGCCATGTGCCCTACTGTGCCAACACGCAAGCCTTCAGCCTCCTCACTTAGCGGACTCTCCATCTCCTCCTCCCCCCCTTCCTCCGACCCCAATTCATTCCTCCTCAGCCCATACCCGCTCAACAGGTAGCATGGAATCACCCCCTGATGCATGGTGCCCAAGAGATTCTTCCTCCTCCTCAGCCTCCTCCTCCTCCTCAGTTTCGCGCTGCGAAACTGACAACAGGGTGCTCTCAATGTCACTGTCTTCCCCCACCTCCTGTGACACTGCTGAATCCTCAGATCTTAGGTTCCTCAAGGAGTTCTGGGAGGGAGATGTAATGTGCCGTGAGGGAAATGTAATGTCCCTGGCCACTGGTACTCGTCCACGTATCTGTGGTCATGTGGACTTTACCACAAACCGCGTTTTTGAGAGCGTGGGCCATGTTCTCAGACACATGCCGGTGCAGGGCGGGGACGGCACATCGGGCAAAATAGTGTTGGCAGTGTCGAATCACGAATATTGCCGCTTCGATTCGCTCATCACTATTGTTTATATATTTTTATAACCGGTATTTTCGAGTCCAAAAATGTCTCAACTACTAAAATATAAAAATATTTTTCCTGCCTAGTGTATACTTAAATTAGAAACACGTGATTCGCCATTTTTTGGTGAAGAACCGTGCAGCCAATTAGCCCGCAGATGTCTTTCATTTAATAACAAAGACTGCAATGTATAGCCCTTCTTCATTGTTAATGGCCACGCGGCACCTTTAATCAGGGGCTGGTATGGGGTTTGGCTGGTTAGGTGGGGGCACAATATAAATATTTTTACTGTTTTTCCCTGCAATCTCCTGCAGGTTATTTGACAGTAAGCACAAATGGGGTCAATTAATCAAACTCGTGTAAAGTAGAACTGGCTTTGATGCCCATATCAACCAATCAGATTCCACCTTTTATTTTCCAAAAGAGCTGTCAAATATGAAAGGTGGAATCTGATTGGTTGTTATAGGCAACTAAGCCAGTTCTACTTTATACTAGTTTGATAGATAACCCCAAAAATATTAATCAACTCTGGCATATCCACTTTTCCAACTCCAGAGCTCTCCTGCCCTACAGGTGGGAGCCCTTCTTCTGCCATCTGCTTTTCCTCCTTTTCCACATCATCTAATGTCAATGGGAATATGTCATCAGGAACATCCAGCTCCTCCTCTCTATGCATCTTGCTGACATTTCTATGACATGGAGACTTTGAAGGATGATTTGGAAGAAGTTAAGCCAGCAAAAGATGAGGATGATCATCATTAAGACCTGGCCTTCCAAGGGGTGCAGACTGGATGGTATTGGTTGGCACGCTGGCAGTGGAATAATAAAGGTTTCCATCTTATTGAATTACATATCTTAGTTTTAGGCCTCATGCACACGAAGTATTTTGTTTCCGCGTCCGTTCCTTTTTGTTTGCAGATAGGATGCGGACCCATTCATTTCAATGCGTCAGCAAAAAATGCGGACAGCAAACCGTGTGCCCTATTGTTGTCTGTTTTGCGGACAAGGATAGGTATTGTTATAATGGATCCGCAAAAAAAAAAAACGGAAACACGGATGCCATACGGAACGTCATCTGGTTTGTTTTGCAGATCCGCAATTAGCGGACCGCAAAACACATATGGTCGTGTGCATGTAGCCTAAGGCTGATATAGGAATAAGGAAATGTAGGAATAAATAAATAAAACCGATGCAGAATAAGTCTCCCTGCACACACCATTTGAATGGTAGCTGAGCTGCAGTATTCTGGCATGACCACTACACAGTGGGCAGAATATCATGCTTCCAGTTTCCGGCTCCTGTCCCGAAAGAGTTGATCAGATATTTATTATTTATTAATCAGGAGGATACGTCTTCAATATCAACGTACCGGAAAACCCTTTTAAGGCTACTTTCATACTCGTGTTAAGTTTGTCAAGCAAGCTATTCCAGCCGGATCCATAATAACTTTTGCACACGTGTGCTGCTGGGAGTCCGCCCGACCCCATTCACTAGAATGGGGACCGGCTGGAGATGTGGCCACAGCACGGCAAACATGCAGAGAGGTGACCGGACAAATACTGCTGTTGGCAATCTGTTCCTTTATATTATTTATATATGTATTCATACTTACTGAATATTAATATCAGATTAATGGGGCCAACTTTCAGGTAACGGGAAGGTGCCATACTGTTCCAGCAAGTGCAGCATCCCGTTCTTTGTTTACCAGTGCAGTGACCCAGTGGGTCACTGCATAAGCTTAATTTAATGCTAAAGAGTTAACCTTATACTACAGATGTAAATAGTGTGATTCATTGTTGAAGTACTTATTTCCTTGTACACTGTGTACATTCCACGTTCCAAATGATTAAGTACAGCAACAACTAGTTAACACTGACAGTCTTACAAGAAGCGTGATCCAGGAAATTTTCATCTCTGAGAATGAAAACTGCCAGAAGACAACTTAACTGAATAATATCACTGAGGAAAAGAGAACATAAACTCATAGAAGGTTCAGAACCACATTTCAAGGCTTTGCAGGACAAAGACAATAAGATACCACACGTTTATGGCAAAAAGACTTTAATTTACTGCTTGTGGAGATGGTGCATTGCTTCGATATTAAACACATGGACTGGCCGTCTAGATCTAGAATCTGCACCCCCACAGGCTGGGAATTTCAGAAAGAGCCAATGAGAACAGAATTGCACATCTGTGGTTATTTGGGAAGATTGAAAAGGGAACTTAGAGCCTTGTCATTGACTCCACCATATATTAGTTGACCCCTAGCTATCATTCTTCCCTGCCTTTCACCCAGCTACCCACAACACCATCATCAAGGGCACCCCAGCTATCACCAGGCAGGAGCCCCAAAGTCAAAGTGTGTCCTGAAGAAAAAAAAATGGCGTGCTCCTCCCATTATTGCACCTCCCTAGGGAGCGCTGCAGGGAGGATCACCATTGTAAACATTACCATTCCCATACCATTACCAATGGGAACTCAGGTGCAGTAACCTGGCATGGCCACTATGCTGTACTTCAAAGTGGTAGTATGGGGATGCAGAGAACAGCTGATCTGCAGTGCTTTTCTGAGGGCTGAGACACCTTCAAACAGCTAGTCAATGCAGGTGTTAGGAGTCAGATCCTCACTAATCCCATATTGATGACCTATCCTAAGAATAGGTCATCAATAGTTAATTCCCGGAAAACCTCTTTAATGGTAGCAAGAGAAAAATCATTGCAATCATAGTGTAATGGTAATACTTTTCTGTTATAAACCTAGCTTGCTCATTCAGACTTGACTGGCTACTTTGGTTAGCAGAATATAAGGGACCCCAGGTTTTCCCACTTTAAATGGGTTATCCAACCCCTATAATGTCCCCCATAATGCCAGGGTCCCTCATATAGGTTATACTTATCTCGCTCCTCGGCAGCTGCATCGCTCCTGATGCCCACATAGCTGCCGCTGCATCTCCCCGTTGCGCGGATCAAAACATCCGGAGACGGGGAGGGCAGCCAATAGAAGGCCAAGACGGGGATGAGCCTCCATACTGGCTGCCCTCCCCAAAGCCGTATGTTTTGATCCGTGCAACGGGGAGATGCAGCGGCGGCCGTGCAGGCATCAGGAGCGACACGGGTGCCAGGCAGCGGGGTAAGTATAACCTTTCGGAAGGGCTCGGACACTAGGGGGAAAATTATAGGGGTTGTATAACCCCTTTACAGAGATCTTGAACGGTCTGTTTAAGGCATGATGATATAGGTTGTAGTGTAACAGGTTGACTGTACTTTACTGCAGCAGTTCAGTAGATGGTTCACACAGGCACTGAGCACATTACGTGCATAGTTCACAGTAGTCATATAAAGTTTCCCTAGGTTGTGTATGGAGGGCACCATGTCTTTGGGGGAGATTTATCAAAACTGGTGTAAAGGAAAACTGGCTTAGTTACCCCTAACAACCAATCAGATTCCTCCTTTCATTTCCCAAAGGAGGTCTGAAAAATGAAAGGTGGAATCTGATTGATTGCTATGGTCAATGAATTCAATTTTAATTTCCACCAGTTTGATTAATATCCCCCTCTCTCTATATAGCCTGCACAACCTTCACAAATCAACCAAGGGGTGCAACTTGTCTCTCTCACTATATTAGTGTCTCTGCAATATAGTACAGTCTTAACAGATGGCCAGTCTGCTCTTATTGCATGATGGGGAACCTGAAGTTCATTGCACCCACCAACATGCAGGAAGATCTGTAACCTCAATATATGCGAGTTTACCTTCTCTGCAGGTGCTCCGCACTACTTCCTCTATGGCCACTCAACCTTCTGTATCACTATTGATTATTTATCTGTAATGCCTCTTTTTCCTGCACTCCTTCATGGTCACATATTTTCCACTGTATTGGTTCCCTATCCCGATGACGTCACATCTACATCGGAGGAGTGGCAAGGCTTGTAATGCTCTGTCCTGTTAACACAAGATCATCATTGCCTCTCAGGGTGCTGTTCTGCTCATTCTCCTGGACCCTGCCCTGTAGACGTGATGCTGAGTCTTAAGCCTAATTCACACATCAGTGTTTGGTCAGTGATTTCCATCAGTGATTGTGAGCCAAAACCAGGTGCGGCTCTGAACACAGAACATGAGCAGATCGTTCACTTATACTTTATGTCTGTGGAGGCTCCAATCCTGGTTTTGGCTCACAATCACTGATGGAAATCACTGATTAAAACACTGCCGTGTGAATAAGACTTTAGGGTAGTTTTTTTTTCAGCAGGACTTTAAACAGGCTTGCAACCAGGGTTGCTATCAGAAATTTTAGGGCTCCAGACAAATTGTGTGCCACGGTTTTCATTCTTTTTAGTCACACTGTTTACCAATCACAATTAATAACATGTTCACTATAATGTATGGGTTGTTATGATTACAGGGATACCAAATACTATTTAGTGATAGTTACAAAAAAGGCACAAAAACTCCCATCTTCACAGCAGAGGGTTTCAATAGCGGAGTGGGTAAGGCAGCTGTCCACTGTACAGACAGTCTGGGATTCAAATCTCACTGAAATCTGTGAACTAATCTTTATAGTAAAAGCTGTTGTTCTTTTATGGTTTTTGTAACATCTATAGTATGAAATATCACAAAACAGTATTTGGTATCCCTGTATCATATAAGCTGTACAATAGTGAAAACATTATATATAGTAATTGGAAGATGGCGCAGTAGTAATACACTATTTACTTATTGCCATGCCTGTATTGCAAATAGTTTTTTAACCACAGAAAATTCAACCCTTCCAACAGAGCAGGTCTGTGATCTAATGGTAACTCTTCTGCCTTCTATACAGAAGGTCTGGAGTTCAAATCCTGCGGAAGATCTGTAAAAAAAGCATATATATGTATTTTTTTTTTTTAGTAAAAGTCTATGTGCTGTAAGATGTCCCCTCCACCAACCCATATCCAGCACAGCTTGATTAGTATTCACTGCATTGGAGTGAATACTAATAAGGTTGCCAACCCTGCTTTGATCTATGATGTTCTGGCTGGGAGGGGAAGGAGAGGTCGACAAAGACCTGATGCTACAGATACTCTCCATGAGTCTTGTGCTGGGATGTAAACACAGAGTGTGGGTCACCGATCGCAATTATGCTGGATGCCTTTTTGTGTAACTGAAAAAAACCATTAAGGGCAGGCACATATGCTGTCACTTTACCGCACTTTTAATCTACAGGGTAAAGAGATCTGCTCCTTGCAGTTCCTTCACTCACAGGTTACTCTATATTGACCTCACTTCTTCTTCCTCAGGAAGGGGTGGAGACACAGTTTTCTTTGATTAGGCCTCCCAGACATAACTTTGCTTGGGGCCCCAAAAATGCCAACTCCACCCCTGGGTCTGACCCCCATACAGTCGTTTTCTATGTCTGCTCCTGCCTGCCATATCAGTTGCTGATTTTTATTCAATCTTCTCAAGATCTCCAAGACCAGAGTGTGTACCAAACGAGACCTTTGTAATAGTTTCTGCATTAAAAAAATGAGTGACCTTGTGAAGGGCAATAAATTTGCCGCGGTCCTTTTAGTATTCGGTTCCCATAGTGAGACATATGAAAGTACCAGTTCATTATAATGATGATCAGTTGAATTCCTCACAATATGGTTATTCATCACAAGCCCTCTTGGTATAATCTTCATTCTCCTACACTAACCTCTGTAAGGTTAGCTTTTATGTTTTAGCGATGATTACATCGCTTATTGTATTAAATGTTACCATAGTAACAAATACATGTAGAATAAAAGTTGGTTTCCTTAGCTGTAACTTGTAACACGGATACTGGCTGTATATGTCCACTTCTCTATTATTTCCACATTGTCTGTAATCTTGACCACATTTGACCTGATACATAGAAGATAGAGCGATAGTGACGTATATAGGATGGGTGTTTCATCTACGACCTCAGAGCTGCTGACGGTTTCACTGTTCGGTACATAAATCAACTTGACCCGCCATGTTTCAATTTTATGGATCCTTAGATTAGATAGGAAATCCTATTCCTATTTTTCCCATAGAAGATAACTGTTATAAAAAATATGAGCTGGAATAATAGATGAATTAAGATTGCAGCCATGATTAATGGGGAGTATCAGTGGCACCATAGTTACTGTGCATGGTAATTTTTTTTTCCAAATACTTCTTTGTTTTTGATTGTCCCTCCTGCCAGAGGCTAAGTTACCCAGAATTTAAAGGGGCTATCCCACTGAAACTTATCCCCCCATAGAATGAAAATGAAAATACTTTAATATTACTTTATAATAAATATATTCCCAAATACCTTTCATTAGTTGTAATGGCTCCTTTTGTCTAGGAAGCAGTCATAGGGTGGCCATCCGTCCGGTTTTTGGCCGGACAGTCCGGTTTTTGGACTCCTGGTCCACTTCATTGGTCTTCCTGTGTCTGCGCTGCACACGCCTGACTGGTACAGCGTCAGGACGTAGTGCGCGCACTCTGACCTGACGCTGCACGCAGTCAGGTGACAGTGCAGCGCGGGCAGTGAAGAGAGAAGAGCGTCGGAGCGGAGCAGGTAAGATTTTTTTTTTTATGGGCACAGTGGGCTGATCTGAGGTCTATCTGAAGGGGGCACTACAGGCTGATCTGAGGTCTATCTGAAGGGGGCACTACAGGCTGATCTGAGGTCTATCTGAAGGGGGCACTACAGGCTGATCTGAGGTCTATCTGAAGGGGGCACTACAGGCTGATCTGAGGTCTGAAGGGGGCACTACAGGCTGATCTGAGGTCTGAAGGGGGCACTACAGGCTGATCTGAGGTCTGAAGGGGGCACTACAGGCTGATCTGAGGTCTGAAGGGGCACTACAGGCTGATCTGAGGTTTGAAGGGGGCACTACAGGCTGATCTGAGGTCTGAAGGGGGCACTACAGGCTGATCTGAGGTCTGAAGGGGGCACTACAGGCTGATCTGAGGTCTGAAGGGGGCACTACAGGCTGATGTGAGGTCTGAAGGGGGCACTACAGGCTGATGTGAGGTCTGAAGGGGGCACTATAGGCTAATCTGAGGTCTGATGGGGGCACTACAGGCTGATGTGAGGTCTGAAGGGGGCACTACAGGCTGATGTGAGGTCTGAAGAGGGCACTACAGGCTGATCTGAGGTCTGATGGGAGCACTGTGGGCTGATGTGAGGTCTGAAGGGGGCACAGTGGGCTGATGTGAGGTCTGAAGGGGGCACAGTGGACTGATGTGAGGTCTGAAGGGGGCACTACAGGCTGATCTGAGGTCTGAAGGGGGCACTACAGGCTGATGTGAGGTCTGAAGGGGGGACTACAGGCTGATCTGAGGTCTGATGGGGGCCCTGTGGGCTGATCTGAGGTCTGAAGGGGGCACAGTGGGCTGATCTGAGGTCTGATGGGGGCACAGTGGGATGATTTGAGGACCATTACAGCGGGTCATTATTATTTCTGGGAGCACTACTGGAGGCACTATGGGAAAATGGTTTCTATTATGGGGAATTATTACTACTACCGGGGGTACTATTGGGGGTGTTACTATTATTAGTACAATATGGAGGGCACTACTGCTAAAAAAGGGATACTGGTGGAGCATTATCACTATTGGGGCACTATTACTAATGGGACACTCTAGGAGAGAATTATTAGTGGGAGCACGGTGACTATATGGGGTCCTACCTATATGGCACTGTTATATCTACAGTATAGTATTTGGGGAGCACAGTGGGCGCAGTATTTTAGGCAGCAGCAGGATAACAGTAAAAGTGGGTAATCTATGATGTCTTTTTGGCAGAGAGAAGATGGAGCTGAAAGAAGTGTCATGGCGGTGTGGGCCAAATAGAGAAGATGAGAAAAGAGAAGATCTACATCAGGAAGACGTCACTGGATGTAAGAGGTAAGTGGTGCTGTATCATCTGGTATGTCTGGTGCTGGTGAATGTAATGTCCATCCAGATATGTGTCACCTGCTGGTATATGGTATGTTACTGCTGCAGCCAATCAGTGCTCTAATGCTGAGAACTGGCTGCAGTGGTCACATGCCATACACCTGCCCATCAGTGTGCACATCACCAGCACTATGACAGATGTGCACACTCGCCCATTACATGCCTGTCAGTCTTTGTTTACGTGGCAGCAGCAATGATGCCAGAAGTCCAGCGTGTCCAGGCGTCACCACTGCAGCCATATAACCAAAGCATTCATTGCTGGCTTGAATTTTCATGTGGGGGTGGGGGTGCCAGATCCCCATCCGACCTGTGTATGTGTGGTAAGAGCCAGGGGAGGTGTGATGGGTGACGGTGTACGCGAATGGGGGGCGTGGTTTGCAGATTGGGGGCGTGGTTTAACATGTTGGGGGTGTGGCCGAAAATTTCCTCCTTTTTGAGATGAAGCCGGTGGCCACCCTAAGTCATTAGGAGAAATAAAATGGCCACCGTCCTATTAGTACATACAAAACCTGTCCTAATCTCACTGCAGGACAAGTTACTTCACAACACTGAGGTAAAGAGCTGCCTCATCCTTCTCTCTGCTCTGCTTGTCAGGGATTACGATCCTGAATACGGTTTAATATGAGCTTCAGCTGAATCTCTGTAGGAATGGAGTTCATGAGGAGACATGAAGTACAGAGAGGAGGGTGGGATGTGGCTAATAAGCAGCAGCACTTGTGTACAATCTCCATTACCACAGTCTGTGCTGTCCATCCTCTGTATTAACCCCTTTGACGACTGCCATACGGCTATATACGTCCTATCTGCACATGCCCCGTGCAGATAGCACGTATATACACGTGCAGGCAGCGCTTTAATCCCAGCGCTGATCAGCGCTGGGATTAAAGCTCCTGCTCCTGCAATCTAGCAGGAGCAGGTCGGGTCCCGGCTCACAGACAGAGCGGGGACCCTGAGGAGAAGACAGGAGCGGTTTATTACCGCTTCTGTCTTCTCCAAAAGCCGGAGGAGAGCCTTACCTAAGCCGGAGGAACAGCAGGAACAGCAGGAAAGAACAAGCCGGAGGAACAGCAGGAAAGAAGCGGCAGCGCCGCTTCCTGTACTAGTCCCGGCGGTCACGTGACCGCCGGGTGTCTCGGGGCCACAGCAGTGCTGCAGGGTCTAAGGAGACCCTGATCAGCTCTGCCTGTGTCTAATGAGCCCCCAGGGGTCTGTTTTCCCCTGTAACTGGGGCTCCTGTGGATGCCCCAGTTACGGTGGAAACAGTGGGGAAAAAAAGTGTTAAAAAAAAAAAAGTCAATGTCCTCTAGAGGTCTTCTAATGACCTCCTGGGGGGACATATTATTTGTCAAAAGTAAATTAATATATAAGTAAAAAAAACAAACAAAAAAAAGTGTAAAAAAAAAAAAATTAAACACGCAGTCGCCAATGGAAACAGTCACCATAGTCGCCCCGTCAAATAAAATCTATACATGCTATATATCAAAACGATCGTCATCAAATAGGGAACCCATTGCAATAATTATTTTGTGTGTCAGTTTTAATATTTAAAAAATAAAAATCTATAATTAAAAAAATTACTTTTCTTTAATAAGAATTAGCGGTTTTTGTCTAAATTACACCTAAAAAAATATAAAATATCTTTACAAAAACCATTCTAATAATAAGTCCTAAGTGTCAAGTAAAAAAAATTGCAAAAATTATTTTCGTATTAAAAAAAAAAAAAAAAAAATAGGGTCACTAAACCACCATGTGCCCAAATCCCAAAAAGTTGCCTGGACATCCAGGCCTTTTATAGGTCCGGTCATGAAAGGGTTAAATTCCCCAGAGATACAGCTAAAGTTGTTATCAACTGTATTCAGGATCATAATCCCAGACCAGTAGGCCAGAGAGGAGGATGAGGCAGCTCTTTACCTCAGTATTGTGAAGTAACTTGTCCTCCTGTGTGATTAGATTGTGTGTACTAGTAGGATTGAGGCCATTTTCTTTCCCCTAATGATTGCTTCCCAGAGAATATGAGCCATTATAACTAATGAAAGGTATTTTGGAATTTATTTATGATAAAGTACAGTAATATATAAGTATTTTCATTTCCCAAGTGACCCCTTTTGTTACCATACCCCTGCCCCTGCTCACCCCTTCCTTAATCTTAAGGGAAGGTCCCACCCAAAGAACAGATGTGACAAACCTAGAAGTCCATGTTATGTATAGCCTGAAGAACAATACAGATAATACAAAAATATTACAAATAATGTATATATGTGTGTACTGTCTATGGTGGTGCTTAGTGTTGAGTGAGCATGCTCGGCCGAACTCGCTGCTCGGCCGAGTATGCCTACGCTGGGGTCCGCTCGGCGTTCGGCCGAACACCGCGTGTGCTCGAGTGCGATGCTTGAGTATGCTAATGCGTACAAATTTGTATGCTAATGTTACGGATTGTACGCTAATGCGTACAAATTTGTATGCTAATGCTATGTATTGTACGCTAATGCGTACAAATTTGTATGCTAAATTAGATAGCGTAGCATTAGCATACAAATTTGTATGCATTAGCGCACAATGCGTACCATTGGCATACAAATGTGTACGCATTAACGTACAATGCGTAACATTAGCATTGCTAATGCTACGCATTGTGCGCTAATGTGTATGAATTCAGTTAATTAGCATACTTTAACGAGTGAAAGAGGAGAATTTGCGATTCTGACCTTTTCCTATGAACCCGACACCCTCCCCTTATCCGAGCAGGGGGTGCCTGGTCTTCTCCCATTGACTTACATTGTGCTCGGGTGCTCTGTAGAGCACTCTAGCATCACCAAGTGTTCTACCAGAGCACCAGAGCACTTTGGTGCTCGATCAACACTAGTGGTGATGTTTCTGTGTACTGTATAGCTGCATTATTTTTGTGTACTATATACTCGGAGGTACTATTTCTCCTTGTGGAGAGAATCTAGTAGGCATACAGAGTCTTATAACCCATGCAATGTTCCTCTGGTAAACAAGGTATGCAAATAGGCTCTCTTTCCAAAAAGACAGGAAAGATGTTCCTCTGGAACCACCTTCCTGAAAGGAGCTATCCTGTAAGTCAGTGTTCAACCTTTTAAACAGGCCTTGAGATGTAATTTAGGATTATAACCAAGCCAGTCTACAGCTGTTTAGGGGTGATTGTCCCTTATTACTACAGAGCCGAGAACTAACTTTTTCACTTATTTTCACATCTGCGGCACAGCTCTTGGGTAGGCATCCGGGAGTTCTCCGGATCTGGCATTGCTGGATAGTGCTGCCTGCCAGATCCAATTATAGTCAATTATGCCGGGATTGCACGCAATGGTTTTCTCTTGTACAGAATAAGTGCAAGAGCAAACATACAAATGTCATTACATTGCATCAATGTCGTACAAATCTGTCTTAGGTTTTACATGTTTATTCCAAAGGAAAATGAAAGTACCTGTACAACAAAAATAAAAATAAATTCTAACAATAGGACTCAAGCCTCATCTTTTATATATATATATATATATATATATATATATATATATATATATACAAAATATGTAGACTGTAAATATGAGATTTGATGGACGTATATCAATACCTCTTGTTTTACCATCAGGATTTTTAATCCTCCTCTCAGTCTTCCTCCAGGTGCACCCGACAATCTGGCTCAGGACTCACGTGAAAGAGATCTGGCTCTCGTTTAACGAGGTTGCCCAATGATTCTCAAATTTGTCTACGCAGTGGTTTTTCAGGGCCATAATCCTTTCATACGTACATGTCTTGTCAATCCTTGACCTAATCTCTGCCATACAAGGTATGACAGGTGATTTCCAATGATGGGCGATTGCCAATTTGGCAGCAAGATATATGTGTGCACTGATTATTCTGCCTTGTATCGGTATATCATCTAAGCCTATGAATAAGAGTGCCATTTGGGAGGGGGAGAGATGATTTCCAGCTATTTTAGATATTAAAGAAAAAACGTTGCGCCATAATTGAGTGAGATGTGGACAACCCTACAAAATGTGGAAGAGTCCCTCAACCCCCGCAGCCTCTCCAACACTCAGCGAATACCCCCGGAAACATACGTTGTAATCTTTCTGGAGGGTAGTACCATCGCAGGATGGTTTTATTGCTGATTCATAGTGTGTAGTGCACTTAAAATATCTCGAGATATGTATAAATGCTTTACCCCATTGTGATTCTGAAATAGATGGCTTTGAGGTCCAGCTCCCAAGAAAACAGGGGAGATGTCTTTTGAAATCTACCTTTTCGCCCAGGAGATTATGTAAAGGTCTGAGACCTGTTACCACATCTGAGCAGTTCTTCTACATCTGGAATAGTTTGGTGCACGCCGAGGTGGAAAAGGGATCGGACCCGCTCAGTACATGTCTGATTTGAAGATATTTGAAGAAGTCATGTTTAGAGATATCATACGTTTGCATGAGCGAGATGTAAGATTTGAGTGTTTCCCTTTGACAAAAGCGAGGAGACAGAGTCCAACCCCTTTGCTTCACAGGCATGCAAGTCCAAGTGGGGAACGAAAAACCTCTAAAGCTCTCAATTGAGCCCATTGGGCAATGTTGAGAGTAGTTCTAGATGTTTTCATATGGAACATTTTCCAGTTCTTAATCGAGAAACTAACCATGGTGGGTATATTTTTGGGAGTTTGGAAGTGTATGGAGAGGGATGCTATCAAGAGAGATTTCAGGGATCCTTATGGGATAGCAGACTGTTCCATTTGCACCCAACAAAGGGAGGTATCCTTGTCCTACCATTTCCTTATTTGTGAGTGGCTAAAAAGTAGTCATATATATGTGGCAGTCCTATTCTCCCACAATGTTTATGTTTTTGTAGTATTTGAGCTGTGTTTTTTAGAGTGCCAAATACAATTGTTTAGTAACTGGGTAGCTTTTTGAAAGAAGCTCTGAGGTGTGAGAATGGGTAGGGTACGGAAGATTTAGAGAAGTTTGGGTAATGTAGACATTTTAAAAGATGCTATGCGCCTAATCCATGAGATTTCATGAACAGTAGCGTTTCAGTTTCTGTTCTATGGACTAACAGTGGGAGGTTTTGTATAGGGATTGTATCGAGGGAGTCAAATGGACTCCAAAATATTTTATATGTGAAGATTGCCAGTCAAATGCATACTTCTGCTTGAGATTTCCACAGGTGTGGGTCTTCATGTTAAGTGGGAGTATTTGTGACTTCTCTAGGTTTCATTTATAGTAGGAGAGGTTACCAAATTCTTGGATTAAAATGAGTGAGTTCTGTAAAGAAATATCTGGGTTAGTTAGGGAGAGGATAATGTCGTCAGCGAACAACGATATCTTGTGCATAGATTATCCCAGTTGCAGACCTTCAATGTATTCATGTTGTCTGATTGTTTGGGCTAATGGCTCTATAGTAAGTACAAATATCAAAGGAGATAACAGGCATCCTTGACGGGTGCAATTTGTGATCTCAGAGGGGTCAGATAGCATACCATTCGCTAACAATCTAGACGATGGGGCATTCTATAGTGTTTTAATGGCGTCCGTGAGATAGCCAGTGAATCCCAAGCGATCCAAGACTGAGAAAGCGAAAAAACAGTTAATATGGTTGAATGCTTTCTCTGCGTCCATAGCGACTAATAATATGGGGCATTTGGATCGTTCTGTCTGATCAATGAGGTTTAGGAGGCGTCTGGTGTTGTCTGATGCTTGCCTACATTTGACAAAGCCAGCTTGATCTGAGTGTACAATACGGGGAAGGATGTTGGATATTCTAGAGGCTATGAGTTTGGAAAATATTTTTATATATGTGTTGGAAAGGGATGTTGCTCCTAGAGGCTCAGTTCGCCCACCTCATGTAACGCCCTTCTCCTCTTGATTGACAGGCCAAGGTCAGCGTTGGTCTCCTCCTGCCGTTGCTGTCTGCCGTGCAAATCTCGCGGGAAGCCAGTAGCCAGCGAGCTTTCTTCACTCACTACTCCTGCACCGAATACTAAATGGGACGGCGCAGGTTTGCCTAGAGGCTAATTTGCATATAATAAAAGTTAAAATTACAGAAAAACAGGGGCACACTGGAAAAAATCAATAGCAGATTTAAATTCAATGTCAGCCTGTTTAATAATGAAACCCTTTAAAACATCAAATATTGACTTATAGGATAGCTGCCCTCAAAAAGGTGGTGAAAGAGGTACAGTATTGATTTCTTTTTTTGGAAAGAGAGCAAATTTGCATACCTGTTTACTATATAGTTACATTATTTCTTTATAAACTATAGTGGGAATATTTGTATGTACTGTCTATGGTGGCTTTATTTATTTGTACTTTATTGTGACATTTAAGTGTACTGTCTATTGCAGCAATTATTTTCTGAGTGCGTATATGCCAGCTGTATTTATATGTTTGGTGTATAGCATATTCTAACTTTACTATAGTATATAATATGTGGCAGGGCTATTTGTGTACAGTGTGGTGGTATTATGTATTTTATACGAGGCTGCCCAGTATGTACATCATTAGGTGTATCTACATATTCACGGGTACAATCATATGTTCATGCCCATTACAGTGACAAGCTCAGTCCACTAGATAGTAGACGGAGCCGTCTGCTTCCGTCACTGGAGTTATAGCTGAACATCTGATTGGCATGAGTCCGGGGTGTTGGGCAAATACCGGTCAGCTATAACAGGTGAACAAACTCTTTAAGCCAGGGGAGTAACTACCATAGTGGCAGACCATGGGGGATTATTTCCTCTTCTACTGGGGGTGAAAATTTGCTCAGAACTCTACCCTCTAAAGCAGGGATGCTACACCTGCAGCTCTCCAGCTGTTGCAGCCCTCCACTTGTTGTCCTAATAGCTGTAGGCTGTCCAGTCATGCTGGAGTTGTAGTGTTGCAACAGCTGGAGGGCTGCAGTTTGAGCATCTCTGCTCTAAAGGAACAACTTTTAGGAAATGAGGCAGTGGAGAAAATGACCCAAAGGTCATTGAAAGGGGGTTTAGGGGGAAATCCTTCTGTCCTGTGTGGGGGGCCTGGTTTGATCCTTGCTATGGGGACCTTACTTCTCTATGTACGCCATAGCTTTAAGCACTATCCCTTCTAGTGAAGCCTCAAAAAGTGTTTAAAGTGCATTCAACACCAGTTTTATTGCATAAATTGAGACAGAATTGTGGTGCATTTAGATTAGTAAATCTTCTAAAAAATTTTTACCGTGTGAAATAGCCTTTGCTCAATATTATCCTTCGATGAGTGATGCCATGTGAAGCTCAGCCAAGAAAGTGGCTGGCTCAGGAAAAATGGTCGCTTTCAAAACCTTTCAACTCAAACTCAAACTTTACTAATCATGTCTAAGTGCAAACGGAAACTAGACAAAAATGGCAAGATTGATCACAATGGCTGGTGCTGAACAATAAACCCAGAGAATCTTTACATTTTATCTAATAGAGATGATCGAATCATTTTAAGAATGTAAAAAAAATAATTCTGATTTCAGATTTGTGCAATTCGATTTGGAGAGAGAAAGGCTTTGGGTCACTTTAGTGTCAGGCAGAATTTAGCCGGTTCGGAGCCAAAACTAATTTTAAGAAATTGGCTGATCTCACTTTTTGCAAAAGGCTTTAGCTACTTGCCCCAACCTCCCTATCCACTGTCTGCCTTCCTCTACACCCAATGTAGCTACACTTCTGCTGCCCCCTAATATTTATGCTGCCATAACATGGACTATATGGTGACTACATTCTTGTTGCACACTTCAAATATTATGTATGCACACATTTCATCTATAACAAAATACTAAAGCTGCATTGATTTTAACAGGGAAAAGAAAATGAAAAAATGGACAAACCCATAAATGTGAAAGTTGAAAGCTCTAAAAAGGTAAGAGATCAGATTGGTAATTCATAGAGTAAAACTACAGATACTATTTCCCTGTCAATTCTAATAGCTTCATCCTTTTTAAAAAGTGATTTCTAAAAAGGTTAGAAACACATTTATCCCACATAGTGAGATGAGCAAACATCCTGTGGTTTTTCATAAATGTTCTCAAGGTTTCTTGAAATAACAAAGACGAACCTTTCTAATGGTTTCTAAAAAAGATGCAAGAATGACACTTTACAGATCAGAAAACTAGTTGATCACCTCTAATCTCACTTAAAGGGAACCTGTCGTGCTGAACATGGTGTCTGAGCTTCAGGAAGCATTTATAGAGCAGGAGGAGCTGAGCAGATTGATATATAGTTTTAAGGGAAAATATTCAGTATAAGTTGCAGGGGCGTCGCTAGGGCTTTTTATCCGGAGCCAGGGCCCCGAATCAATCCGCCACTGCCCGGAACCTCAGGACTGGTGGAGATAGCTGTAGTGAAAGGGGTATTCCCACTATGCTTGGGAACACCCTGTACAGTCATGGCCAAAAGTTTTGAGAATGACACAAATATTATATTTTCACATGATCTGCTGCCCTCTGGTTTTTATGTGTGTTTGTCAGATGTTTTTATCACATACAGAAATATAATTGCAATCATATTATGAGTAACAAAAGCTTATATTGACAGTTAGAATGAATTAATGCAGCAAGTCAATATTTGCAGTGTTGACCCTTCTTCTTCAGGACCTCTGCAATTCTCCCTGACATGCTCTCAATCAACTTCTGGACCAAATCCTGACTGATAGCAGACCATTCTTGCACAATCAATGCTTGCATTTTGTCAGAATTTGTAGGTTTTTGTTTGTCCATCCGTCTCTTGATGATTGACCACAAGTTCTCAATGGGATTAAGATCTGGGGAGTTTCCAGGCCATGGACCCAAAATCTCTATGTTTTGTTCCCTGATCCATTTAGTTATCACCTTTGCTTTATGGCAAGGTGCTCCATCATGCT
The DNA here is from genome assembly GCA_900303285.1 of Rhinella marina. NCBI lineage: Eukaryota > Metazoa > Chordata > Amphibia > Anura > Bufonidae > Rhinella > Rhinella marina. The sequence continues at coordinate 139,596 of ONZH01017051.1, forward strand.
GGAAAAGGCATTGTTGATCGCCAAACTGCTCTTGGATGGTTGGGAGAAGTTGCTCTCGGAGGACATTCTGGTACCATTCTTTATTCATGGCTGTGTTTTTAGGCAAGGCTGTGAGAGAGCCGATTCCCTTGGCTGAGAAGCAACCCCACACATGAATGGTTTCAGGATGCTTTACAGTTGGCATGAGACAAGACTGGTGGTAGCGCTCACCTCGTCTTCTCCGAATAAGCTGTTTTCCAGATGTCCCAAACAATCGAAAAGGGGATTCATCAGAGAAAATGACTTTACCCCAATCCTCATCAGTCCACTCCCTGTACCTTTTGCAGAATATCAGTCTGTCCCTGATGTTTTTTCTGGAGAGAAGTGGCTTCTTTGCTGCCCTCCTTGAGACCAGGCCTTGCTCCAAGAGTCTCCGCCTCACAGTGCGTGCAGATGCACTCACACCTGCCTGCTGCCATTCCTGAGCAAGCTCTGCACTGCTGGTAGCCCGATCCCGCAGCTGAAACACTTTTAAGAGACGGTCCTGGCACTTGCTGGTCTTTCTTGGGTGCCCTGGAGCCTTTTTGGCAACAATGGAACCTCTCTCCTTGAAGTTCTTGATGATGCGATAGATTGTTGACTGAGGTGCAATCTTTCTAGCTGCGATACTCTTCCCTGTTAGGCCATTTTTGTGTAGTGCAATGATAACTGCACGTGTTCTTTAGAGATAACCATGGTTAACAGAAGAGAAACAATGATGCCAAGCACCAGCCTCCTTTTAAAGTGTCCAGTGGTGTTATTCTTACTTAATCATGACAGATTGATCTCCAGCCCTGTCCTCATCAACACCCACATCTGTGTTAATGGAGCAATCACTGAAACGATGTTAGCTGGTCCTTTTAAGGCAGGGCTGCAATGATGTTGAAATGTGTTTTGGGGGATAAAGTTCATTTTCTAGGCAAATATTGACTTTGCAAGTAATTGCTGTTAAGCTGATCACTCTTTATAACATTCTGGAGTATATGCAAATTGCCATTATAAAAACTGAAGCAGTAGACTGTAAAAATTAATATTTGTATCATTCTCAAAACTTTTGGCCATGACTGTATATTTATAAGTCTAGTTTAGACTCTAATTTTAAAATACTCCTGTGGGGATTTGAACTCACAACCTTCTACATTACAGGCAAGTACCTCAACCACTGGGCTATGGAGCTCAGTATTAAGCCAATGATGAAAAACCTCATAGAAGTTTCTCTGGTATAATGCAAGAGAGCCTCTTAGGAGGTTTTTCAATATCAGAGAAACTTCTATGAGGTTTTTCACCAATGACAATACTGAGCTCCATAGCCCAGTAGTTAAGCTACTTGCCTATAATGTAGTAGGTTGTGAGTTCAAATCCCCACAGGAAGTTGTGAAAATAAATGCTAAATAAAGCGTAAGTACACAGTCTGTCATTTTGGGGTGTGTTTATTACTTTTTATTCAATTTTCTTGGGAGATAAAGTGTTCTGTTACACCGTATAGGCAAACTTTTTTTCAATATTTTAAAAGTATGGGTGTTTTTGCATGCCTATAATGCCATTTTGTTCTTTTTTTGTGTGGGGAATGGGGTGATTTTACAATTTTTTAAAATATTTTCAAAACTTTTTAAGTCCTCTAAGTGGACCACAACTTACAATCATCAGATGTAAATTGCTCCATTAGTCTGTATTGAAATCATTATATCACAGTTCACTGCTGCCACCTAGTGGCCTGAACTGGGATATACTAACAATGAACCTGGAAGCCTAGTACAGGCTGAGGCTTATTTACAGAATAGGGTGCTTTCACCAATCTTCGCTGGTGGAAAGCGTGCCTGAAGAGAAATCCCGCGATTCTGGTTTTTAATACTTTCAGATGCTTTGAGTGAGGGGAACTCATTGTGTGAGGGGAGGGGGCATGGAGTGTATTCTGGGTCCATGAGGGTGAACCTGACTGTTAGGTGTGACCTGACGCTGCCTATGGGGGTTGAGTAGGCTGATATGGGGGCTGATGGGGGCTGAGTGGGCTGATTTGAGGTCTGATGGGGGCTGAGTGGGCTGATCTGAGGTCTGATGGGGGCTGAGTGGGCTGATCTGAGGTCTGATGGGGTCGGAAAAGGTGATCTGAGGTCTGATGAAAAATATTTTTTTCTTATTTTGCTACTCTAAAATCTGTGGTGCGTCTTATAAAGCGAAAAATACAGTAACTGTGTTGTTAGCGCATTATTACAAAATTTGGGGCCCCACTTTTGATTTTGCCCAGAGCCACATTTTGTCTAAAACCGGCCCTGGCTGGGGGGGGGGGTGACTGTGGGGGATTGTATGCCGGGGGGGGGGGGCAACTGTGGGGGATTGTATGCTGGGGGGGGCGACTGAGGGCCATATTCATTGGGGCTTGGGCCCCGGATCTTTTGAGACCCTAGCAATGCCCCTGATAAGTTGTATATCATTCATTTATGTTCCTGCTAATTCTGGGCTGTGAAGTCCAGGAGGCGGTCCTATCAGTGATTGACAGCTCTCTCTGTATACACAGTCATAGAGGGAAGGCTGTCAATCACTGATAGGACCGCCTCCTGGACATCAAAGCTCAGAATGAGCAGGAATTTAATGAATAAATTACAAGTTTTGCTGAATCTTTTCCCATAAAACTATACATCAATCTGCTCAGCTTCTCCTGCTCTATAATATGCCGCCTGTAGCTCACATTACGTTTTCATGGTGACAGATTCCCTTTAAAGGCATTTTCTAATGGAGAAAACAAACTCAGCCTATGTCTGTGGGTTTGGCTTCTCTAACCCTCTAGATAATCACAATCTCTGGTGAAAGCCATGTCTGTTCACCAGTAGAGGCAATGTGATGCATTGGGTCCATTAACAGAAATCTATCTGTATAGTGCCACCTGTGCAGAGGGTGCGGCAGTCGCAGAGAGTGCAGTTCTTTTATTTGCAAGCAACACAGATGTCTTTAGCTCCCAAGCGCACACACAATAGTTCAGCCAGCATCATAGGTACAAAACTGCTGACAGATGTCCTATAAGATTTTTAAAGTTATCAATGTCAGATCTGTGGGAGTCTGAGTAGCTCATTTGCCTGGTTCAGATTGGAATTTATAAATACAGCTGATCGAAGGGGGTGCCGGAAGTTGGAACCTAAGGATAAGTCATCAATAAGGAAGTCCTGGACACCCCCTTTAACATTATGGTTCTATTTTATTTCCTTTTTCTTGTGAAATTTACAAACAACTCTGTTTGTATGTAGGAGTTCACATGGAAGCTGATAATGGCGGCTATTGTTGGTGCTTTGGGATCGTCCTTTCTATATGGTTATAATTTATCTGTTGTGAATGCGCCTGCATCGGTAGGTACTCTGGACTTATTACACTTATTAAGGTCATTATCGGTTGTGTTTAATTCATTTTATGGGGTTTTGCTTCTTTCTTATTGTTTAAAGGGGTTATCCGGGAGTATAAAAAGCCCCCCCATATGCCGGGCCCCTCACAGTCAATATACTTACCTCGCTCCCCACGCTACTCCTGGTCCCCGCACTGCCACTGCTGCTTCTCCCCCTGTGTGGGGAGCCAGGTAAGTATATTCAGTGTGGGGGTTTTTTATCCTCCCGGATAACCCCTTTAAGGAAATAAAAGTTATATTTTAAAAGTTTTCATTCTTCTGTGATATGTTAGTTGCTTACCCTTAGGCTACTTTCACACTAGTATTTACATTTTTCGATTCCAAGATCCGTCTTAGGGTCTCAATACCGGCAAAAAACGCCTACGTTTTGTTCCCATTCATTGTCAATGAGGACAAAACATAACTGAACAGAACGGAATGCTCCAAAATACATTCCGTTCCATTCTCATACCGTAGAGCAAACCGCAGCATACTGTGGTTTTCTTTCCGTCCTGGGATGCGCAGCAAGACGTTATGACCCACAATGCAAGTCAATGGGGACAGATCCATTTAACTCTGACACTATCTGACACAATAGAAAACTGATCCGTCCCCCATTGACTTTCAATGTTGTTCATGATGGATCCGTCTTGGCAATGTTACAGATAAGACAACCGGATCCGTTCATAACGGATGCAGATGGTTGTATTATCAGTAACGGAAGCGTTTTTGCTGAACCCTGCCGGATCCAGAAAAAACGCTACTGTGAAAGTAGCCTTAAATTGTATATTGATTGGTCACAGTGATGTATGATATAATGTATATATAAGTCTCCTCAGGTTCTATAACATTGCTATTTCTTGGGGACTGGTTCTGTTTAATTTATGCCCGAGGCCTGCTATAATGTAAATATGCTATTTCCAGGATAGCTGGCCCCATAACAATAAAAACAAAATCCAATAGATAATCTACAATTAAGAAATATACATTAAAATAGTTTCAGTATATTAGTTTAATTAGTACAAAAAATAAGGACACATTTCTTTTAGAAGGGTTGTCCAGCAGGAATGCATTCTTATGAAAGGACTCAGAGTGAGTTTAAAATATAAAAGAATCACTACTCACCTAATTGATCTCACGCTGCTCCCATCCTAATGCTTACCTAATTCCCCTGGTCTGTGCCTCCTGGTCGTGTCTTGACGTACAAATGGCAGGAGATGATTGATTCAGCCAAATCACTAGCGGAGGACGCCACTGTGGCCAGTGATTGGTTAAACAGCCTTCTCCTGGTATTTCCAGTGTGCTGAAACGGGACCAGGAAGTGGAAACCAGCAGGTACACAGTAAGGAGAATATTGCTTATCTGTGCCGTCAAGGTTCTGGTCAGGGAGTGTGTATGGGGGACTGGTTCTTATATCAACAATCCCCAGATATGGGTGGAGGTGGGTATTATTGGGACGCTAGAGATGTGACTCTATAGTTTCCTTCTGTATATGTAAAACTGAATATAGCTCCACTACGTTAATGTAATCCTCCATTGCTGCATTATCTCCTCCAAATAATAAAATGGATAAAATGTAAAACTGAGAGAAGCATTTTCCAAAAGTGTAATCTAATTGTCTCTCTGTGTCTATGAAGAGAGCGGCGCTTTATTAGTGAATTGATATTGGGCTGAGTAAGCCATTGCGAGATACATCGTATATGGATGACTCACAGCACACAAGATCAATTGCAGTGAAAGGACTTATATATTGGATTTAGATGATTTCTTTAAAAAAAAGAAATTCAGTGTGAGAGATCTCATAAGTCTCATGCTTTTAGAACAAGATAATACCCTTTATGACTGACTCCATCAAAGCTGGTGTTTTCTTTGACTGTAGCTATTTTTATTCTGATATTGTACGGCAGATAAGTGATTATGAGGGACGGGACAGTTCTAGTATTAAAAAGCTTTATTCCGCAGGAATCTTAGTTAAGGCAGCTTCTTTTCTTTTGAGGCCTAATTTATTGGACAATTCTACGACTAACAGGATAATTGGTAGGTAGGTAGGTTGTTGCCAGTCTTTCTAGTGAGATGTTCTTTGAGGAATCATATAGCATAGCTGCTGTTACGACAGTAGATGTGGAACCACTGTGCCAACCAACAGATTTTACTTAGGGCTAACCCTAAGGGCGTTATCTTGGTCGTTCCTTGGTATTCACCCTTTAACCACTATACAGGGATCTGGACTTCATAGTAGGGAGCGCACCAGGCTGCTACCACTTGGAGTCATCTCTGTGTGGTTGGCTCCTGACCAACTGGGGTCAAGAAACACCAGTGCATAGCAACAAAGGGATAGGCAAAACTCACACTCAGTAATAGCCTAAGGTCAGGGTGGGCAGAGAGTTCTTGCGAATATGTGAAACAGAACCAAGGTCAGGGCAGCAGCACATAATCAGTATGGTAAATTAGGCACAGATCAGGTCAGGCAGGAAACAGGAAGAGGTCGGTATATGGGCAGACCACAAAACTGCATCTTTGCAAAGAACTAGCAAGCTAAGGACCTTATTGTTTAGGCACCTGGGGAAGATGCAGAAAATATCCATAGGTTGCCTAGTAAAGATTAGGCATGAGCATCCTGTCCTTTTAAAGAGCCTGAGGGAGCATCCATGCCTTACGGGCACTGGTTCGTGAGAAGACAGCAGCCTGCTAAAGGGTACAGAGTGGACCTGGCAGCTAGACCCATCCAGATGGGTAGCAGCAGGAAGTGGATCCGGTTCACTGGGTAATTGGACTGGTCAGTGGCTGCTTGCAGCCACTGCTGAAACAACTGCCAATGTTGAGGAGAAACTCAATGGGTTCATAGGAGGTCAGATCTGCTGTCCAAATTAAAAAACGTGTGTGCACACGCAATAACTCGAGACAGACACAAATGTCAGTTTGGAGTCATCCTTCACATTAGGGGCTCTCAGGTAGTCTGGGCTGACTCAGTTTATTACCAAACATATATACATAGGAAGAAAGGCGGGATATTCCCCAACAAGCCAGTAAGAGTTGAACACATATAGTCTTGGTTCTTCTAGACACACATCGTGGTCAGTCCAGCACAGTGTCTTGGGGGATGGTCGAATCTGTATCAGGAAGTGGACACCACCCTTGAACAGTTGTACAGCTGCATAGGTATTCATAGAACTGATGTTATTTTGTAAGGGAAAATAGCAATAGATACATGTGTATACAAATGGCATCATACTGTGAGGGGAAAATTCAGTATTTCAACTGATCTACCTTCACATTCCCCCCTAAAGACTGAATGTTTCCCTAACCTCTGATGTCCTAATTGTCAGGAGCATTTAGGCGGACATGGGGAGAGGGAGTCTTCACCAAGGTTGAGACGGGAATCCAATCAGGTATTGTGACAGCTTGTCACTGGACTTCTGGAAGTCCACCCCCTTTGTACTTGGACTTATCCTAGACATCTCACTTACCTATCTTTCCCTACTGAAGCTGAGTTGTCTTGTAGTTTAGGAGAGGAATGTCAGGCTTGATGGGCAGGACCTTTCCCTCACGATGCTCATAGGAGGGATCTTCTTCGGTTATCAAAGGGTAGAGACCAGCAGCAGCAGCAGAATCTACAGTTTTCCCCAAAGCTTTCCTGATACAAGGGATGACACAAATTGACAATACCAAGAGCAGTATCAGCACAGCTCCCATAGCCACACCTATCTGGACCAGCTATGTCTTCCATTGTTTGGTCCAGCTGAAGTAGTCTTCCCAGGGATCCTTGATCCCTGAGTTCCTTTTGAGCTCTTCGGACAGGCTCGTGATCTTGTTTATGGCGACAGTTACCTTACCATCTACCCCAGTGTTATCAGGGATATAAGTGCAGCACTCTTCCCCAAACATTCCACAAACCCCTCCTTTTTCTGCCAATAACATGTCTAGTGCCAGACGGTTTTGTAAGGTCATTTTTGCAGTGGGGCCTAATTGTTCTGCTAGTCCTGAGAGGGCATCCCTAGTATAGTTGACGAACCTCTGTTGGTTATAATATAGGTAATTGATCCAGTCAACATTCTTATTTATGGTAACCGTCGGGATCAGGGATTCCCAACCTGCAGATACCTGATCTCTGGCCTTAAACTCATTTGGAATCCCCCTTGGCACTCCTATAGCATCAATATAAACCTGGGAGTCAAAACTCCCTCCTGGAGCTTTGGTTTCTTGTCTCCTAAGGCTGGTATGAACAGGTGGGTCATAGGGAATTATGTTACCTAGATGGAGGCCTGGTGGAGTCTGTTGAGACACGGTGGATAGCAGAGTTGTAACCTGTTAGCCCCTCCTCCAGTGTGCATCACTCATGTCTCTGAGATCACTCAGGAATATGGTCTTATCAGCACAATTGGAGGATGGGTCTCTCTCTAACCCACTTCATACCCTTACAATACACTCCACTCCTGGTTCTTCCACATTCATTCATTTTTACCATCCAATAACAGAACTTATTCTACATGTATAGCCTAATCATTTGACAGAAAACTACAGGACCATTGGATTTCTAAAAAAAAAAAAAAAAAAAAATATATATATATATATATATATATATATAAAACTGTGTGTTGGACTAACAAGAAGTATCTCACTGAGGTCTTCTTCACTTCTGATATTCTTGGATAACAAAGTCTCTGGTATAAAGTCAATTGTCCATTTCTTGATATTTGTTATTATAAAGTTCAGTCTATGACCCCTCCTTATGTATGTGAAGGGGTTTTCAGGTGTAGATGTCAGTGCAGATCTTAGAGCCTCTTATCAGTGGGTGATAGACAGTCCATTACCTTGACTGTGAGAGGAGCTTTGGCACAAGGACCTCCCCCCCTCACTGGTCTGCAGATCATTGCATCAGCATAGCAGACCAGTGGTTGAAGCTTTCTCTTGCTGGGTGACAGTCAGGTCACTGAAAACTGTCTCTTACCACAACTGGTTGACTTGACATAGCAGCCCCTGGACTTTTCTGGGGTTGCCAGTCCTGGCTCTTTTTAGCTACACACAGGAAAGATGTACTGGAACAGTTCCACACAATCAAGAAAATGTCAATTCAAAAACTCAGTTCATATTAGAAAAAGCTGTTGATGAGGTGGTTTCCTCTCCACCTCTGCATCATTGATCAAATAAAACAAATGTCCTGAGAACTTTTGTCAGTCCAACACTGTATGTAAATAACTCTTACCAATGGTACCACAGTGGTCCTCTGCCAAAGTAAATAAACTTTTATGAAACTCTAAATCTGATCTTATTTAAAGTACACACAGTACTGCACATTAAACAATAGCAATGCATGGGTATTAGTTTTTGCAGTGTAAAACCTTTTAAACCAAATAAAAACACAACCCCATCAATATCAGTTTAGTCATGACCCTTCTTGAGATACCCAATGCTGTTTGGTGTTTACTTAATGTGTTGTTTTGTGTATTTTGCACATTTTGTAGAAGTACCCAGCTTTCCTGGATGTGGAAATGAATGGACTGTTTTTTTCTTGAATCAACACAGGACTTGTCTTTCATGGGGGTGCCTTCTAACTAGGGGATGGGCACAAAGGATGTCTTTGTGTCTGGGACATCCACCTGTCCTCCCCCCTAAGTACTTTAAGTCCACCCCTTCCGGTCGGACGGTGTGATCCTCCCTCTTTCTATTAGTCTGGTCTCAACTGTCCATGAGGACAGATCTCTGATGTTATGAGTACAGTTATTCATTTCCTGCTGCATATCCACACACAGTTCACACAGCTCTGCTGAGCATCCATCAGTCTTCACACCTTCAAACACATTCAACACAACTACAACTTCAAGCTGCATGCATTCACATTCCACTGAATGAGTCGACTCCCATCCACACAGCTTTCCTGGATACAGATACACTCACAGAAAACCATCCTGTTGGGGAGGGGAGGGGTGGGGGTAACAAAGAAACATACATTAAGTGAATCAATTGCTGGTAAGTAATACCATTGTCTTCGTTTGTTCACTACTACAACACATTGTTATTGGAAAGACACACAAGCACACCACAGTGGGCAGATAAACTATTGTCTTGGCTCCTACACATTTATAAGCTGCTAGGAAGAGAAAAAAGAAAAGATATTAATTGATCTTTACTCTTCTGTGTCAGATATATAACCAATCTGCAGCAACAAACAACAAAGGAACATTTCTATACCTTAAGTCACTTACAAATTCTTGCCTCCTCCTCACACCCCTCCCTTTTCCATAGTCACTCTTGCTGTTATCTAAGGAATGTTTGTTGAGCAGACTGGGCTAAGGCTGGGGGGATGTAATCAGCCCACTACAGCCATCAGCCCCCCTTTCCTGACTCTTATCTCTCAAGGATTCATCCAGCTTTCCTGAAACTTCAACAAACAGCAGACTAGTTGGGGGATAAGACTTATACAATACCACCATCTATTTGGCTATGGGTATTGTTCAAGGTTCAACCTACTTAAAACAGTTTCAACTTTTCACATCAACCAGACAATACTTTATTGCCAATATATCTTCTTAGTGCTAGCCATATTGGCCTACACTAGGTTACAATGCTTATTATTTCATTACTGTTCTAACCTCTAATGCTATGGTCATAGGTCTTTCCTACTTGAACACACACCTAAACACAAGTGCCTTTCTGATGGTAGACACTTGGGCTCTTTATCTCTTGAAACAACTTCTTTGCATTTTTCACATATCTTTTGCCTTCTCTTTGTTCTACCAGACTGACAGCACTAGAAGCTCCAACAGGAAGGTTGAGCTGCTTTTTAAACAAAAACATGACACCTTATCAATATGGCCACTTATTGATCTGAACCCCTTATTTTCGCCTACCACGAAAGGAGGGAAGCTATAATTAATCTTAGGTTCCCGATTGCAATCGCAATTTGCAACCTTGCCGTCTTCGATCGTGGGGGAGATTCGCTCAATGGGCGTGATAAGCACCGCTCAGCGCGTCCTTCCGTGACTACTCTGTCACTCACTACACTGTCCCTACCACTTACCTATTCAAGGTAACTCTCGGGCTACTTCCTATTGAGGTTACCACAGAGCTGTCAGTCTGGGTCCCTATGCAACCGATCTGAGTCCTCTTAGTGACCTTCTATATACTTTATCTAAGTTCGGACCCTCAGCGGAGACCACCCGTCAGTCTGGTCACTTTGGACTCACCCACAGTACCTGTAAGTCTAGTCTCCTCTGTTCCACGTCCCTCGAATCACAGGCAAATTATCACATACAATGTATATTAAACTTACCATGATCGTGGAGGTTGATCAAGCCTCAATTTCGGGAGACGGGAATTTCAGAGATGTCAACCACCTTCAGATATCAGGGCATGGGTGCTCCTTTTTGAGGGCCTCACCTGGAGCACCAAGCTGTTGAGGAGAAACTCAATGAGTTCATAGGAGGTCAGATCGGCTGTCTAAATTAAAAAACGTGTGTGCACAAGCAATGACTCGAGACGGACACAAATGTCAGTTTGGAGTCATCCTTCACGTTAGGGGCTCTCAGGTAGTCTGGGCTGACTCAGTTTATTACCAAACGTATATACACAGGAAGAAAGGCGGGACATTCCCCAACAAGCCAGTAAGAGTTGAACACATATAGTCTTGGTTCTTCTAGACACACATCGTGGTCAGTCCAGCACAGGGTCTTGGGGGGATGGTCGAATCTGTATCAGGAAGTGGACACCACTCTTGAACAGTTGTACAGCTGCATAGGTATTCACAGAACTGATGTTATTTTGTAAGGGAAAATAGCAATAGATACATGTGTATACAAATGGCATCATACTATGTGGGGAAAATTCAGTATTTCAACTGATCTACCTTCACACCAACAGTCCTGAATTTGCAGTCCTGAATATTTAAAGGCAGCCATGGCAAATTTAAGCCACCCTGGGCCAAAAATGGAGAAGGCTTAGTTAATCGGCATCCACAAGAAGACGTTCCTGTGGATTTGCCACCTTTCTGGGGTGGGGCGTAAATTTCCTGAATTTATCAATTGCAATGGTGATAAGTATGATCTAGCCACTTTTGAGTATTTCCTGATAGCTGAAATCCACTGTACTACAGAACCGGGCAAATAGGAGGACACATGCTTGAAGAAGGCAATATTAATATCACTCTTATGGGGACACCAGGGCATCTGAAAATGGGACATGCAACAATGTGCAGCACTGTTCTCCCTGCCTTGTAAGTGCTTGGTCCTCTAGTAAATGACCTAAATCAGGGGGCACAAAAAGTGGATCATATTGTGGAAAGATTCTCTTGTTCTTGATATAAAGCATGTGTACCGTAAATGCAGGTGACATTACTAAACAGATAACACATGTTCCAACATTGTATTGTAGCTGGTAAATTTGGAGCATGTAAGCACCCCTCAAGAACTCCCCCAAACCCACTAATTATAGGTGGACTCACAATAGGCCATACCTTTTTTCAGGCTGGGGCTGCTGCAAAATATTAGGGACAATGCCTGCAAATTCAGAACTGTTGGAAGTGATGTAATTACCTTCTAGTAGTACTTATACAGTGGCTGGTAGGTACCATATTCTCTAGGTCTTAGTCAGTAGCAATTTTACTTTGAAGATTTGCTTTGTCTTTTAAAGAGGACCTTTCACCACTCCTGACATGCCTGTTTTAATAACTCCATTCATTCCCCACGTACTAACAATTCTGGAACATCTATTCTTATGGCTCTGTGTTGTGCCATTCCTTTATTATTTGCACTAGAAGTTATGAATGAATTGCTATTTGCCTTCAGTAAAGGAACAGAGGGGAGGTGACCAGTTGGGGGGTGTACCTGCACAGACTGACTCTAGCCAATCAGTGCTGCCATGTTCAGACTGTGCAGATACACACCCCCCAACTGGTCACCTCCCCTCTGTTCCCTTACTGAAGACAAATAGCAATTCATTCATAACTTCTAGTGCAAATAATAAAGGAATGGCACAACACAGAGCCATAGGAATAGATGTTCCAGAATTGTTATTACATGGGGAATGCATGAAGCAATTAAAACAGGCATGTCAGGAGTGGTGAATGGTCCTCTTTAAGCTTTTCTTATACAGTACGGTACCTGTATTATTATTGTAGTATTATTTTATAATGCACAAATAGTAAAACATAAAAAATAGATGCATTTCGTTAAATACACTGCTTGGAGATAAAGTTAACATCCTAGTTACTTTGCATGTGAATGCTGGAAAAACAAAACCCCTAAAACAAGACCGACAAAATAGCAGAAAATTAACTTAAATGGGTTATCCAACAGTAGAATACCGCCCTACAATGCCCGGGCCCCTCCTATAGATGTTACTTACCCGGTCCCTGACACCTGCTTCCCTCCTGTGGATCAAAGCATTCGGTGATGGGGGGAGCAGCCAATAGCAGGCCGTCATGGTGACCAACCTCCCTAGTATTGCAGGTAATGCTAAGAAGGTTGGTCTCCGTTCTGGCCTGCTATTGGCTGCTCTCAACAGCCAAATTCCCCCCCCACCCCCGGTCACTGGATGCTTTGATCCACGCAATGGGAAGATGCAGCAGCAGAGGTCGTGTAGTGATCCGGAGAATAGGTGCCGGAGAAAGAAACGTCTAAAAAATGGTCCCAGGCATTGTGGGGGCATTTCTACTACTGAATAACCCCTTTAAATCGTGCCATTAAAAATAAGTCATCCTATAGCTATATTAAGGGGAAAAAAGTTGTGACTCTTGCAATGCGAGAATGAAAAATTGGCAGGTTGTTAAGGGGTTAATACCATATAACCTTGCCTTTTAATATGTTTTTCTTTCAGGTAACTTAGAACATTTTCACTGTAGTATTTTCAGAGTAAGATGAATGAGACATAATTATATCTGCTCTGATATTTAAAAGACAACTAAATATTTGCTCTGTGGCTCTTTGATGTGGCTGAAGACACCGTCAGCTATAAATGCTAAAATCTTCACCCATAACCTCAGCTTTGAGGCACAATATAGAGGTTACCTAAAATAAATGATCAGGGGCTTGGAACAATGTGTCTGTCAGTATCTCAACATGATTAATTATCAGCGTTCGCCTTTATATGAACTGTATAAGGGCAGGTTACACACATGAGACAAATACTAATAATAGAGAACATGAAATTACAGAACATGATGTCTTCATCAAAGGTTCAGAGGCTTTCACTGGCATTTCATGTATTGCAACAACCTAAATTAGTGATACCTCTAGGGGACAAATATGGAACAATCACCAGGACATTCACTGATAAACCAGACACAGTGTCTTGTTAGGCTAGCTCAGATGAATGTAATGATAAATTTCACTTTTCACTATGGAAGATGTCCAAAAACTATAAGCTGACTTGGACACTCTGAGTGATTGGGCATCAACTTGGCAAATGAGGTTCAATGTGGATAAATGTAAAGTTATCTTGGTAGTAATAATCTCTGTGCATTATATGTCCTAGGGGAGGTAGCACTGGGGGGGGGGTCACTTATAGAGAAGGATTTGGGTGTCCTTGTAGATCATAAATTAAATAACAGCATACAATGTCAATCAGCTGCTTCTAAGGCCACCAGGATATTGTCATGCATTAAACGAGGCATGGACTCGCAGGGCAGGGATGTAATATTACCACTTTACAAAGGTTGGTGCCGCCTCATCTGGAATATGCAGTTCATTTCTGGGCACCAGTCCATAGAAAAGATGCTTTGGGGGGGGGGGGGGCGGAGCCGACTACGCGCTGTGATGGCAGCTTGAGTTCTGAGCTCCTCACTGAAGCTGCTGCCTGTTCCAGCTTAACAAGCTCCACACCTGCACAACATGGTGAAAACCACTAAGGACAAGCTGGAGAACAAGCTAGGAACGCCAAAAGTGGGAAGAAATCAGAGAGATGGAGAAATTTCTTAAAAGACGAGGAGCCTCTCCGGCCCATCGTTCCAAGATGGCGCCGGGTGGAGCGCGGCACACCACCATGCAAGATGAGTCGGACAGAGAGAGCTCATGTGCATTGTCTGAGAGTGCCGGAGATGTTGAAGAGCTACCATTGTCCAGATCATTCTTTAAGAAAGTCCTCTACAAGGCTTTATCGCCTCTGCAAGGGACATTGCCAACATCAAAACAGATATTAAACAGATTGGAAACCGCGTGGTCGCTCTGGAGGAGGCCCAGTCGGCAATCATCCAACACAGTGAGTCGGTACAATCTATGATTACTACTTACCATACACATCTGAACTTGGCCCTCCTGCAGTTAGAGGACCAAGAGAACAGGAGCAGGCGGAAAAACATATGCCTACGGAGGGCGCTAAAACCCCTCACGGATGCTTTGTGGTCACATAAGTTGCCAGTGCGACGGCTGTTCCCTTTTGGACTATCCACCACCAAGGATGGGCAGCAAATAATAATCAGAACGCCGTCGGACCTGGCAGAAGCATGGAGCAAGCTAGGTATTCCGCCTTTTGATGTACCATCTTGGCTTCCGATAGCCACAAGCCAGCAGCTTCCAGACCTACCCAAAGCCCCGTCCTGGCAGGTGGTTCGTAAGGCAAATTCTCCTAAATCCAAGAGGAACCAACAAGAAGAAGATGCTACCTGAACTGCACACCACTTGAGGAACATCTCCATCAACTATCTGGCGGTCACGTCGGTTGGTTTCAGAGTCGGGGACCCACGTTCCCATGTTCCTTCATATCCTTTTGCCCATAGTTTGATGACAGTATTAAAGGGGTTCTCCGGGAATTAAGAAAATAAAAATACTTAAATATTTCTTCATTATAAATATATTCCCAAATGCCTTTCATTAGTTATAATGGCTCATTTTGTCTGGGGAGCAATCATTAGGAGAAACAAAATGGCCGCCGTCCTAATCATACAGCAGGACAAGTTACTTCACAACACTGAGGTAAAGAGCTGCCTCAGCCTCCTTTCTGCTCTGCTTGTCAGGGATTATGATCCTGAATACAGATGATAAGATCTTTAGCTGAATCTCTGTAGGAATGGAGTTCATGAGCAGATGTGGCTAATGAGCAGCAGCACTTGTGTGCAGTCTCCATTACCACAGTCTGTCCTGTCCGTCCTCCCTGTACTTCATGTCTCCTCATGGACTCCATTCCCACAAAGATTCAGCTAAATATCATATTAAACTGAATTCAGGATTATAATCCCTGACAAGTAGCAGAGAGGAGGATAAGGCAGCTCTTTACCACAGTGTTGTGAAGTAACTTGTCCTCCTGTGTGATTAGGACAGGTTTTGTGTGGACTAGGATGGCGGCCATTTTGTTTCTACTAATCATTGCTCCCTAGTAAAAACAAGCCATTATAATTAATGAAAGGTATTTGGAAGTATAATTATAATTCATTTTCTTAATTCCCGGAGAACCCCTTTAAGGGCTTTCTAGAGACCTTGTTTAAATGTCGTTATCTATAGATGGCACATGCGATTTATTATTTTTCCTTCATTTCCTGTTTTTCGAAAAACTTTACTGTTGTTTTTGGCGTTCCAAAGAATATGAGAATGCATATGATGTTCTTGTATGTCTCTTGGCTAGGTTACAGATTACTTATACAGCTTGTTATAATTTCAATCATCAGGAAAATCGTACCTGTAATGGGTGCGATTATTTTATTTAGGGAGTAGGCCAGTTGGCTCTATGGATGATAGTGGTCACTCCCTCCCCCTGGTTGGTGCGTTCTGTCTCCCTGGGCCAGACCCTTGCCGGTGAGGTGGATCTGGTTTGAGGCTGGTCCTGGGAGACGGGGTTCCCTATCTGCTTAAAGAGGCTCTGTCACCCTGTTCTAACCTATAAATATTAATACATAGGTTAATAGGGGCAGTTTTCCTATGAAGGCACATACCTGAATAGCAGAGTATAAAGCAGCAGTTGAGGAGAAATCCTTACTTTAAAAATTATGCTAATGAGCCTTCGGAGCACCGGGGGGCGGGCTCTTTCTTTCCGAGCACTGGTTCTTCACCGCCCTCCCTGCTCCGAGGCTCGCCCCCCTGCCTAAGTGCACGCCCCTTCGTTGAGTGATTGACAGCGCTAGACCATTCGGTGAAGAACCAGTGCTCGGAAGGAAAGAGCCTGCCCCCAGGTGCTCCGAAGGCTCATTAGCATAATTTTTAAAGTAAGGATTTCTCCTCAACCGCTGCTTTATACTCTGCTATTCAGGTATGTGCCTTCATAGGAAAACTGCCCCTATTAACCTATGTATTAATATACATAGGTTAGAACAGGGTGACAGAGCCTCTTTAAAGCCTCATTATTCTATTGTTATGTGAAGAAATTTTGGTTTCCTTTTGTACAATTGTTTTATATTGTTGGAGCCTCCGGTGATGCCCCGTTGAAGCTGACTTTGCTATGGCATAATGGCTGATCTTCATATATGGTCACATAATGTGAATAGCCTCAACGCACCTCAGAAACGCAGTTGTTCCAACTGTTATATATACAAAAAGCAAAGACAGTCTTATGGCAAGAGACCCACTTCAGGCATAATCATATACCGGTCCTCCCTTCTTCAGCATATTCCCAGTGGTATCACTCAACTTACTCCTCAGCTTCTAGAGGGGTATCAATTGCGATTAACAATACCATCCCATTTCAAATGATTAAAACTTACATTGACCCAGAAGGTAGATTGCTGATCGTTCAAGGCTTGTTATATAATGCTAAAATCACAATCGCAAACATGTATGCCCCTAATAAAAATCAAGTGCAATGGATAATAAAAGCATTGAGAACACTGAAGGAGTATGCTGAGGGAGTGACAATTGTAGGAGGGGACTTAAGTATATCTTTGGATAAATCTGATACTGGGACCGCACAGGTCTCTAAACAGCAAATGTTGAGATTAACTGTGGCATTAATTGAAGCTCGATTGGTTGACATGTGGAGATTGGTCCACCCCACTGAAAAGGATTATACTTACTTTTCCCCAGTGCACCAAACATATCACCGCATTGACTATTTATTCATGTCTGAACCTTTTATCCAATCTGTCAGGAAGGTTGAAATAGGGATGAAGGTTATTTCGGATCAAGCCCCTGTAGTGTTGACTCTGTCTCTTAAATGCTTACCCAGGAAGTCTTGGATGTGGAGGTTAAATAACACATTATTGGAATCACAATCACAGCTTCAAGATTTAGGTAAAAAGCTTGATAAATATTTCAATCTCAACAATACCCCTGACATGTCCAAGTCCTTGATATGGGAGGCTCATAAGGCATTCATTAGAGGTGAACTGATAGCAATGGGATCGCATATTAAAAAGCAACGTACCAAAGAACTTAATTCCCTCTTGGCCCAAATACACACCCAAGAAAAGCTACATAAGGAGTCGGGATTAGACTCCCACCTGGAAACATTGAATGTGCTTAACCTCCACTGCCTCAATAGCGGAGGCCTTTCAAACATATTATGCTAAGCTATAATCTTCCCTAGGATAGTAGTGATGGGAGTGAGGGGGGGGGGTACTACATCTCTGTCATTCATTTCCTCCTTTCTGGATTCCATCGAATCCCCCACTATATCATTGGATGACCAAGAAGCCCTATTAGCATCCTTTACTGTTTCTGAAGTGGAAAAAGTTCTTAACTCTATTCCGTTAGGTAAGTGTCATGGGGCCTGATGGGCTTCCAATTATATATTATAAAAAACTCAGACAACATCTGCTTCCTCACTTTCTAGAGATGTGCAACTCACTTCTGCAAGGAACATCATTGCCCCCACACGCACTAAGAGTGAATATCACTATTTTACATAAGGAAGGTAAAGATGCCGAAGATTGTGGGAACTACAGACCCATCTCACTACTTAATTGCGATATAAAGTGGTGGGCAAAGTTACTTGCACATAGAATAGCACCCTTTTTGCCTACACTTATAGATCAAGAACAAGTGGGCTTTGTTCCAGGGAGGGAGGGTAAACATAATGTATGGAGATTGGTGCATGCCATATATGCAGCGAAACATAAAAAAACTCCCACTCTTGCTTTTAGGTACAGATGCCGAAAAGGCTTTCGACAGAGTCAAGTGGGAGTTCATGTCAGGCCCTAACCGTGATTATGGACATTTTTTAGTTATATGGCAAGGCCTCCAATTTTAAAAATCAATTATTCAAAATCGGAAGCATTAAATATCTCCATAGCCCCTAACCTTATATCAGAAATAAAAGCATCTTCACCTTTAAATGGCCAACCGCAGCTATCAAATATTTGGGCCTTCAAATTCCTGCAGACCTGGGTCGCTTATACGCCCTTAATTTCACCCCATTGATTCACAAAATCAAGACATATCTACACAACCTCAATGTTCCATTTATGTCCTGGTTTAGAAGGAAAAATCTGATTGCCACATATATACTCCCACAGGTTTTATATGTTCTTCAATCTTTACCAATACAGGTCTCTAATACCTTTTTTTCTCAATTCAGAAGCTTACTTATCTCATTCTTGTGGAGGGGAAGGAGACCTAGACTAGCCTACAATCTGCTTACACAGTAAAGACAGCAAGGTGGAATCTCACTCCCTAACCTGTCTTTATATTTTCATGCTATTCAATTAGCTAGATGGTCACTGCTGGCAAATCATCATCTAACTGCTCCATATTTGGATATAGAAAGAAGCCTTCTGGGCTCAGGGGTATACCCCTATTTATGGCTAAAATACACCAATTACAGCTACAAGACTGTACTAAGTGAATTGACTAAGAGTATGATTAAGGTTTGCTGGAAATCTAGGTCTCTCTCTCACTCTGAAGACAAGCTTTCTAAATTAGCACCCTTAGGCATTTTACCTAACTTCCTTGATAGGAGTTTGGTGGGAGAGTCGGGGTGTTGGCGGCAGCTACCATCAATAACGATACCGGATGGGTTGTTTGGTGACAGCTGCTCCTCTCTTGAGGATATCTACAAAAAAATGGATATGGGTAACCCACCTCTGATTCATTGCTATGATTACAAGCAGACACGTAATAAGTACCATAAAATCTCTAGTTCTCCATTACCCGACCCTTCCTGGTTGGAAAATCTTACATTGCTATGAGCGCCACCCAGAAAACTAGTCTCATTGATATATACTAATTTACTGCTTGAGCAAACATCATCCAAACCATATTATTTGGCTTTATGGGAAAGAGAACTAGGTAGGACATTCACTGACTCTGAGGTTAAATATATTCAGTCCAATGCATGTGGTTTTTCGAGGTGTATACGCCTTCAGGAAAACTCTTTTAAAACAGTAACTAGGTGGTACAAAACACCCGAGTTCCTGTATTTAATAGGCCTCTCCCCTAATGGTAATTGCTGGAGATGTAACTCAGATAAGGGGACTATGCTCCACATATGGTGGAGTTGCCCACTAATAACAAAATTCTGGGAAGATGTAACGAAAGAAATCAACTCCATATGTTCAACTAACCTGATTCTGAACCCTGAGCTTATCCTTCTGTGGCTACCTCTCCAAAACTTCCACCCATCTAAGTATCACCTGATTACACAAATGATAGCTGCGGCTAAGATCATGATTCCTGCCAAGTAGAGGGTTACCAGAGCTCCGACAGTAGAGATGTGGAAAACAAAGATGCATCAGATAAATAGAATGGAGGAGTTAGCAGGTTGGGAAACTAACCGCAAAGGATATCTAAAAATCTGGTCAAGGTGGAGGGACTCTCGGGGTTCAGAGTTGGCAACTGGAACATAGGACAGCAGATATAGCCTAATATTATCCAAGTATTTAGCTAGGTCTGCCTTTGAATGAAACATACATACATTAAAGCTTATCATGGTACATAGCAGAAAAATAGGGCTCACCGGTTGCTCCAAGTTACTTTAGTTACTTATTTATTTATTTGTTTATGTCTTTGTTTTGGATGCTTGTATACCTATTGATTAATGTATCCAACTGTAAGGTCAATAGCCCACATTGAACACCTATGATATGTGTTTTTCAGATAATGTTTTGGAACATACACATCAATGTGAAATGACAATCTACACTTTTATTATATGTACGGCCTTATGAATACAAGCACTGTTGTTACTTCGATGTTGACTTTCAATAAAAAGAGAATTTATATAAAAAAAAAAGTACAGAGGAGAGCGATTAAACTGATAAGGGGCATGGAGAGTCTTAGTTATGAAGAAAGAATAAAATAATTAAATGTATTTAGCCCTGAGAAGAGACGTCTAAGGGGGGGCATGATTAATCTATACAAATATATAAATGGGCCATACAAAAAATATGGTGAAAAACTGTTCCATGTAAAATGTCCTCAAAACACAAGGGGGCACTGCCTCCGACTGGAGAAGAAAAAGTTCAGTCTCCAGAAGCGTCAAAGCTTCTTTACTGTAAGAACTGTAACTCTGTGGAATAGACTTCCTCAGGACGTGGTCACAGCAGGAACAGTGGACAGTTTTAAAAAGTAATCAAAAATTGTGACTCCTAAAACTCTTATACTTTATTTAGATTATCTAAAACTGAAATTGTGTAGCTCACCGATTAATGTGATTCTCAAGTTTACAAGGGTAGGTCAGAGATGGGGAACTGTCCCTAGGTGGCCCTAAAATAGTGCCTTAGCCCAGGGATGCCCCCTGAAGGTGGGGGAGCCCTGTCCCCGAACCTGCCCTGTTTTACCCTGTTGTACCCTAATAACAAAAAGGGTAAGATATTAAAGAGGACCTTTCACCACTCCTGACATGCCTGTTTTAGTAGCTTCATGCATTCCCCATGTAATAACAATTCTGGAGCATCTATTCTTATGTCTCTATGTTGTGCCATTCCTTTATTATTTGCACTAGAAGTTATGAATTAATTACTATTTGCCTTTCAGTAAAGGAACAGCGGGGAGGTGACCAGTTGGGGGTGTGTATCTGCACAGACTGACTCTATCCAATCAGTGCTGCCATGTTCAGACTGTGCAGATACACCCCCCAACTGGTTACCTCCCCTCTGTTACCTTACTGAAGACAAATAGCAATTCATTCATAACTTCTAGTGCAAATAATACAGGAATGGCACAACATACAGACATAAGAATAGATGTTCCAGAATTGTTATTACATGTGAAATGGACGAAGCTATTAAAACAGGCATGTCAGGAGTGGTGAAAGGTCCTCTTTAATATATATCACCCAGAACCCCGACGCGTTTCACCCATCGTTGTGAGTTCATCAGGGGGTAGTGACGTGGGTGAGGGTACAAATAGCAGATGTAAAAAACAAAACAAAAGCTTTTCTTCTAAGGTGGTTATATCCCAGGCTGGGGCAAGTACCAATAATCCCTTGTTGGCTTTTGTTTTGTTTTTTACATCTGCTATTTGTACCCTCACCCACGTCACTACCCCCCGATGAACTCACGATGGTGGGTGAAACACGTCGGGGTTCTGGGTGATATATATTAATATCTTACCCTTTTTGTTATTAGGGTACAACAGGGTAAAATAGGGCAGGTTCGGGGAGAGGGCACCCCCACAATCAGGGGGCATCCCTGGGCTAAGGAACTATTTTAGGGCCACCTAGGGACAGTTCCCCATCTCTGACCTACCTTGTAAACTTGAGAATCACATTAATCGGTGAGCTACACGATTTCAGTTTTAGATAATCTAGAGTTTTAGGAGTCACAATTTTTGATTACTAATTTTTGGTGACGTCCACCCTTATCTGACATCATCCTTCCCTTTTTTTGAATTTTACAGTTTTAAAAAGGGTTTAGATGAATTGTTAAAAGTAAATTACACTAATACTTGTATGAACATGTGTAGAAATCTGAGTCTCACTTCCTTCTGAGATTCATGTCCCCACCTATCCCTTGGTTGAACTTGATGGACTTATGTTTTTTTCAACTGTATTAACTATGTAACTATGTAGTGATCTGTTGCTTCATTCTGGGGTAAAAGTACTTTTAATCCATATGCAAATGAGCAGTTAAATGCACCGAGGGCGGGCCCAAGCCTCTCTTTTAACCTTTACCCCTCTTGCTTCCTCCCTCTCCTTCGTGATTGACAGAGCAAGATGCGATGACTCTACAGGAACCTGGTCCTGTCAGTCAAGAAGGACAGAAAAGGACTGGTAGAGGAAGCAGGAGGAGGAGGGGTGCCCTGAGTGGCTTGGGCCCTGCTCGTGTACATATGTAATAACAGAGCTCTAACCACTGTAAAAACATAATAAAGCATATTTCGATTTGAAAGTAAAAACTTCACAATGCACTTAGATCCTCATATGCAATACTTTCGTGAAGCCTTTCCTCAGAAAGCTTGCTTCCTAATTCACTAACCGGAAGTTATATCCAACTACATTGGAGCTGCTCACTCGTGGTCACACTTATCAGCCTTCTGCCATCTCCTCACCCCTATCTGCTTCAATCAGTGACCCAAAGAACCTGTCTTTTTAGAGGCCTAGTTTTAGCTAAGTATGGATTAACCCTTTATGTTATGATGGTATAATGGTTTGTTTTATTTACAGTACATAAGGCAACTATATAATGAGAGCTGGTCCTTGAGGTATGACCACCCAGTAGGCAGCAACGTCATATCCATAATGTGGTCTGTAACTGTGTCCATCTTTGCTATTGGAGGTCTTATAGGCGCTCTCATTGTCACACCAATGGTGAATAACTTAGGAAGGTAAGTGAATTTATTTCCCTTTATATGCAGTATATGAAATATACACTATGGAGCTTCTCAGATTGTATATACAATATTTGTTATACATATAGAAATCACAGAATTGCTTTGTTATACATATAGAAATCACAGAATTGCTAAAATGAAATTTTTATTGATATCAAAGTTGGACATGAGAATTGGTTTAGTTCCTCCAAAAACCGCCTAGAAATTAGCAATGTGAACCAGGCATCATAATGTTCAACAGTCAGAGCAATTACCCACCAAACACTCATGGGCTCATGCACGCCACCGTTGCCTGTTTTGTGGTCCACAACACACAGATACCAGCCATGTGCATTCCACATTTTACGGAATGTCCTGGCCAAAATAAAACAGTCCTATCCTTGTCCATAAACACACAAGAATAGGACATGTTCTATATTTTTGCGGATGCCACAGAACAAACATACCCATTGAAGTGAATAGGTACACATCTGACCGCAAAAAATGCGGACAAAAAATAAGTTTGTGAGCATGAGCTGTAGAGCACTCGAGCATCACCAAGTGTTCTACCAGAGCACCCGAGCACACGAGCACTTTGGTGCTCGATCAACACTAGCCTCTACATAACTTGGTCAGATCCACCTCCGCTTTTAAATGTAAGCCAGTTTCTGAGCAGTCTTGCATTTAAACAATTTTCTACGCCTAAAACAGGCATAAAAAATGATGAATGAGACGGACCTGCCGACACCCTCCCCTTCCCCGTTTTTTTTTAGACCTGACGTGAGTGGGGAAAAGTCACAGATTGCGGCACAAATATGAGACAGAAATATGCTTAATATAGGCACATTTCTAGATAATAAATGACCCCCCTTATATACCAGAGATACAAATAGAAGGAAAAAGCCAGCTCACCAATGTTTCTTAAAGATACCATGCATGGAATCCTGTGTCTGCTCAGATACTTGTTGCAAGGAATAATGGAAATGATCTAACCTGAAATAAAATCCAGTCTACTGAAGAAATATTAAAACACGATCTCCTGTAAGAGTCCTGGACCAACACGTTTCCACCACATGGTGTCTTACCCATGGTCTGCAGTCAAAGCACAAAGATTCCGTCCAAATACTTAGCAGATGGAAGCATGGTTAATGACTAGGGATGAGCGAACTTCTGTTTTAGAAGTTCGGGTTCGGGTTACCACAGAATTGCGTAATGGATCCCATGACCAAGGACAATAAGTATGATTTGTGGTCACACGATCTATAATGCAATTCTGGGGTAACCAGAACGCAAACTTTTAAAACAGAAGTTCGCTCATCCCTAGTATTGACAGGTGCAGAAGATTTCACATTCAGGAAAGGGTTCACATTCACATTATGATAATAATATGCGGTAATAATAACTGTCGCTGAAATAAGTGGCCGTCTAAAATGTATATATAGCGATGGCATAGACTGATATAGGTTAGAACAGAATATGACCATTTTCAATAATGAATAGGTCGTGTTTGCATAATACTGCAAAAAACACTAGTAACAATCCATATGGAATAAATAACCACCCACTAATGTAATAGTAACAATATAGCAAATGGAAATAATTCCTTGCCCCCTGTTCACATTGTAAATCAGAAAATGGGCGCTATTTGAATATACAAAATTCAATAAAAAGTATATTGAAAAAGTGAAAATACTAATAGGCCCACATAATTATGTACAAAGCAGAGATAATAGGTAGCCGATATAGATGCTGTATCTGTCCCAAAATATAAATCCCTCAGACAGTGGCGTACATAGAAAAGTAAGGGCCCTCATAGCATGGATCACACCAGGCCCCCCACACAGGACAGAAGGGTTTCCGCCTGAACCCTTTCAATGACCCTCCTTGGTACATTTTTTCCACTGCCTCATTTGCTAAATGATGTTCCTTTAGAGGGAAGAGTCCTGACCAAGTTTCACCTCCAGTGGAAGAGGAGATGATCCCAACTAAGACTGGGCCCCCTCTTGCCCTGGGCCCTATAGCAGTCACATGGTCTGCCGCTATGGTAGTTACGCCCCTGCCCTCAGATGTTCTGATATATTGTCTAGATTACAAGGTGGATAGTTGCATGGAAGAGCAAATAGGTGAAGCAACCATGTGGTGCCACCAGATGTATACCAAGCCACCACCCTAGAAGAAAGTTGAAAGCTCAACAGAGGCCTGGGCCTCGAAATCTGTAACATGGTCCCCACTTACCATGTGCCATGTAAGATACTGGTATCAGCTTAGGGGCCAGAGGTGAGCTTGGGTCCCCCCCAGCACCAGACCATGGGTGCGACTGCTACCTCTGAAAAGTTGTATGTGAAATACGTCCTTACATGTCATAGTTCCAGCTAAAACACAAAATGAGTTTGTAATGAAATCCTTGAAATATTCTACCTCTCCATGTCCTCTATCTTTAAGCCAGTGAAACCTGGCACCTAGTATTCATCTAAATCTATTAAATCTGTCAGAGTATGGAAAGCGTGTAACTAGATGTCACTCACAATTCAGAGATATCAGGATTGTTAGTGAGATGTCACCTTATAGATTCATTACTGTCGGATCATCGAGCATTCCACGTGGTGACGCAGACTAGTATAAATGGAAGGGATATTCTGGGATAGTCAGGCTTCAGGGACAATCAGGATAAGGCCTCCTGCACATGATTATATCCGTTCTTGGGGTCCACAACGCCATTTTTTTTGTCCTATCCTAGTCCGCAAAAAGGACAAAAATAGGACATATTCTATTTTTTGGGGGGCCATAGAATGAACTTACAAATGCAGACAGCGCATGGTGTGCTGTCCACATCTTTTGTGGCCCCACTGAGATGAACGGATCCACATCTGATCCTCAAAAAATGCGGACTGATCAAAGCTACAGCTGTGTGCATGAGCCCTAAGGCCTCATGCACACGAGTGTAACTGTGGTCCGTGTTCGATCCGCTTTTTTTGCGGTTTGCGCATAGACCCATTTGTTTCTATGGGACTATAAACTAAAAGAAAACAGAGATACAGTATGTCATCCGCATCCGTGCAGCCGGCCGCAAACTATAGAACCTGTCCTATTCTTGTCAGGTTTTAGTAGTGGGTCCTGCAAAAATTGTGGGACGCACACAGACCGCATCCATATTTTGCGGATACGGGGTTTGTAGATCGCAAAACGGACACGATTGTGTGCAGGAGGCTAAGTAGTATGAAAGTGTTTCTGGAACAGTCAGCACATGGAAGAGCACTAACATTTAGGGTACTAACATTTATTAGACGGCAGTCTTAATAACCCCTACGTTGGCACCAGCCTCTACATAACTTTAGCGCATCCACCGCCGGTCTAAATCTACTCAACCTTTCTTGCTGGCTTCAATTTAGACATTTTTTAAAACAGGTGTAGAAAATAATAAATAAGACGGTCCTGCCATCCCCTTCCCCGGCTGCGTCATACACCTTTTTTTTAGACCTGGCATGAGCAGGGAAAGGTCATACATTGCGGTGCAAATAACCTTTGTGCTGCGATCTGTGCCAGAAATATGCCAAAATTAGGCAAATTTCTGTTAGTAAATGACCCCCTTAGGTCTTATTTACATGCAAATTTTATCGACTGTCACACGGCTGTTTTGTAGCCTATGGGGCTATTTATGTGGCTGTTTTTTTAATGGCCAGTGAATAGCACCCGTCAAAACAAAATACAAAAAAAAAAAAAAATGTTGGTCCATTTTTAACAACCGTTTAGACAGGAGTGCACCCATCTCACATCTGTTAAAACAGGTATACTATGTAAAGAAAAGAACCTTTACAAAAAATTACTCACCTCACCCATCTGAAGGAACACTTGATCCCCACTGGAGGTAACAGGACCTGATGCTCCCAGAGTCCAACGGCACTAGGAGTGTTAGGTCCTGGTGCATCCAGGGCAGAGTCAGTGTTCCCTGGCATGCAAGTGTTTCAGGTATTTTTCCACTGAAAAAGGATCTGTTGGCAACACCAGGAGTGGGACTACTGAAAGCGGGTCATTATGTATACTGAGGGACACTAAGGGGAGCAAATATATATAGTGGGGGTCATTAAGTAGAACAAGTATATGTACTGTGGGGCACTAAGGGGGGGAAATATACTGTATATAGTAGGGAGCAATCAAGGGGACATTATTTATAGTGGAGGGGGCACTATGGGGGCCTTATTTATCCTCGGGGCACTATGAGGAGCATTATTTATACTGGGAGGGCTCTATGGGAGCTTTTGATGTCCAGGGAGCACTGTGGAGCATTATGTATACTGAGGACACTACAGGGGTTGGAATGTTAAAAAAAAAATATGAAATTCATCCATTTTTTTAATAAAAATGGATGCAAACGGCTATTAAAAAAGATAGACAACAACAAATGTATGCACACACTGATGCGAAATGGCCACGAGTAACTGACAGTGTATTCATTTTTAATGCATTTTTAAATTGTTGTTTGAATTTACTCTTATCCTCAACATTGTGGTGGTGGTAAATGTTAGAGCGGTGAGAATCAAGGTTTTTTGCCTGAAATAACCCTTTACAAATTGTGTAGACTAAAATGAAATAAAATTAATTGCTACGTCCGTTTGCATGTACTTTTTGCATTGCTTCAAATGCTGAATACAAATATTGCCTGTCCCCTCGGTGCTTTGCACCAGTGTCTCTGAACCCCCGTGGGTCAGCCGCCAAGTACATCGGGACTATCTCAAGAGGTAGCGTTCTGGTTTCCCTGTAGTAAAGACCAGATTCCTGTATAGGGGTAAAAATGGTAACAAACCAAGGGACTGCCAGGATAATGCCCTTAGAGTTAGCCCAAAACCACCTTCCACCTTTCATATAATCCCTCTTAACCTACCAAAGGTCCTTCCTTATCTTTCTATCTGGCTGGACATGTTCTGATATTTCTATTAAGAGATGACCAGCTTTTTAAAGAAACATAATTCTGTGATACTTTGTCACTAGAAGTCTACCCTATAGTAGTCTATGTGTGCTCATTCATTGGTTGTGTTGACTACTGCAGCAGGTCAAGGGTTTTGGCATGTCAGAATACTGGGGGTGATTTTTCAAGACCAATGTTTCTATGCCAGATTGCCAGTGTTGATAGTCCTTGTGCCACCGGGTTATGTGCTTAATTTATAAAGAGGCGAAAACCTTGTCATGAATTAAGTATATCTTCTGGCAGTCCGTGCACCTAGAGTGAACTCTACTTCATCCCCTAGCTGCTTTAGTCATTTATGCCAAAAAAATGGCAAAAATGATGATAAATGAGTCTTCTTTGAGTCCTCTCCATTATGTGAGTGAGCACCGGAGTCCAGTGAGTGCATTTTACTGCATGTTTGTATATATATATATATATATATATATATATATATATATATATATATATATATTCGGATTCAGCATCACTTACACTATACAACGCTTACTCTAGTTCAGGGGGTGTTTTGGAGATGACAGGTTCCCTTTAAGCCAGGAAGGCCCATGGCACACTGCCAATTACTGTCTTTTTCACTTTATAAGATCCAGTACGTCTTATAAAGCGAATACTAGTGAGTGCTTCCATTATGAAAGTGCTCACTAGTCTGCAGGAAGTGGGAGAAGTGGTGAGTGAAGTTTTATACTTGCCCCTCCTTTCTGGTCTTCTCCAGGTCTCATGTCTGCACAGTGCCGCACTATGACCGGCTCAGATGACAGTGCAGAGCGGGCCTGGAGAAGACCAGGGAGATCGACTGCAGGAGAAGACACTGGACCTGGATCCTGTACCCCAGACCTGGGTGTACCTGCAAAGTAATGTTTATTATGTATTGTTTTGTATTTTCATGTATTTAGGCCGTTCATTACAGCTAGTGAAGGAATGGTTGACAACGGTTGGCAGGAACATGGCTAATCACCCTGTTCTTCCCCTCTTGGTAGGAGTGGACTGGTTCTACCTCCTGCCAGGAGGAGGAGTTCCAGTTCAGACAGAGTGGAGGAAGGAAGCACATGGCAGAGCTCCTACTCCTAGAGCTTGTTACTCCATTCTCCTGTGAGACTAACAGTTCACAGAGATTCACAGAACCAAGAACACTGCCTCCAAAAAGCTTCAGTTTGCAAAGACTGAAGTCATCAGCAAAATCACAGCTTTACAGAACCTGCTGCAGGTGAGGGACTAGCCACCATACCGCCTCATCTGGTGCCAAAACCTGCACTGCAAATTATATTCTGCACTCAATAATGAAAGACTTTTATACATTTACTTCCGGCTTGATTCTTTAAACCATCTTTCCACTGCACAGATCCCCAGGGAGCAACAACCTGAGGGAATACACCATGACATAATATCTCATCAGGGACACTACTACTCCCACCCTCTGCCCCGGATCCTCCGGGGCTCACTGCAAAAGTGCAAAGCGGAGGTCTGATTGGGTGCTTTAGATGTATATGCGAACAGCTTAACAAAAGGTACTGACTCTCCTTAGGCAGATTGATTTAAGAGTAGCAATGTCCCATGGGTAAAGTATGAAAAATAGCTCTCCTCCAGAAGGAAGCAAACTGTCAAGATATTCTCTATGATAAAGAAAACTCATGTAATATGCAGCCCAGATTGTTGTGTATGGTAACTTCTGAAACTTCTGCTGGATTTACAAACCTCTCACATTTGTTCTCATGTGTTGCAGAAAAAAGACATTGCTCATTAACAACCTATTTGCACTGGTAGCGGCATTATTGATGTCATTAGCAAATCTAGCGGGGATTCCTGAAATGATGATTATTGGTCGCTTTCTGATGGGAGTTGATGGAGGTACAGTATTACTCTTGTCATCAATTTTATCCTGTCCTTTTTCTAGTATTTCAGGAAAGTCCCATTTCACTTGCGTTGGACATGGGTCTAAAACAGTATATTACCTACAGCCTATCTATACATGCTACTCAAAAGACTTAGGCTTGTTCCACATATGAGCTAAAGCACCAAAACAGCCTGCCGGAGTTCTCCGGATTCGGCCTAGCTGTATACAGCCGCTCATCGCCGGAACCCATCGGCTATAGTGGGAACTCGGTGGGATTCTGAACAAAAACTGTGTGTGCAGTGATTTTTGTCTGACCGATCCCCGGTATATTAGCAATATTTCTGCTGGATCCCATTATAGGCTATGGGGTTCGGCAGGCATGCCGTACTATCAAGCTATGCCGGATCTGGAGGACTCCGGCAAGCTGTTCTTCTGCAGGAAAAGCGTGCTGGAGTACTTTTGCCTAAATGTAAAGCCAGTCTTTCTCAGGCGCACATACAGTGGCATATCTTCAATGGAGCCAGACCACACAACATGCAGCCCCTACTAGAGGGAGCCCAATACAAAGAAATTATTTCAGCTTCCTTTCCAGTAAATGGTAACTGTATGAATTTCTATGCACTGAGCTCCCCCTAGTGGTGGCCTGGACAGCCAGCTTTGTAACAGATAGGAATCTGGAGATTTATCAATGTATTTTTGACAGTTTTCTGGTGTAAATACATTGAGAAATATGGTGCACCTTTTCAACTTTTTCAGACTTGAAGTCAAAAAAAGCAGATGAGGCAGAGGGCAACTTTTTTGAATTACAATTTTTTAAAATGAAAAGTTTTTTAAAAGTGTCTTGCAATTAAAAGAGAATGGAACTTTGTCGAAAATCTGCAGCATTGCTCTTTGCCTTGCCTGGGAGTGATTGTCCTATGCATACTAGGAAATTGGGTGGGGGTCCATACTAGCAGTGCGGGGCTGAAGTCCCTTGGGCCCACCAGAGGAAATTATTCTGAAGGCCCACCCTCTGTGTATATAGAACCTTAAAGGGGTTCTCCAGGAATTAATAAAATGAAAATACTTAAATATTACTTAATAATAAATATATTCTCTAGTACATTTCATTAGTTATAATGGCTCATTTGTCTGGGGAGTAATTATCAGGGGAAACAAAATGGCCGCTGTTCCATTAGTTCACACAAAACCTGTCCTAATCACACAGCAGGACAAGTTACTACACAACACTGAGGTAAAGAGCTGCCTCCTCCTCCTCTCTGCTCTACTTGTCAGGGATTATCATCCTAAATACAGATGATAAAAACTTTAGCTGAATCTCTGGGGAGATTAGTTCATGAAGAGACAAAGTACAGAGAGGATGGACAAGACAGACTGTGGTAATGGAGACTGCATACAAGAACTGCTGCTCATTAGCCGCACTTCATCTCCTCTCATGTCTACTCATCATCTCCATTCCCACAGAGCTTCACCTGTATTCAGGATCACGATTCCTGACAAGCAGAGCAGAGAGGAGGATGAGGCAGCTCTTTACCTCAGTGTTGTGGAGTGTGAGGAATTTGGCTTATGATTCCCTGCCAACCCCCCTTTGTGTCACAGCTATGTCACATATGGCCACCATGAGTACGATAGCAAAACAAGATAGGAGATCAGCTCAGCGGGGGTTGCTGTTCCTAAACTTGGTAGTGAGGAACTTCGCACCTTCCTAGTCTGAATGAAGCCTGACCACTCTTCAGGAGGAAGCATGCTACGGATTTATAACCCCTCAGAAACCTCAAAGAGTCTCCTGCCGAGTCCACCGAGCCAATGACCAAGGGCAGTTCTACCACCCTGAAGACGAGTGGGATGTGGTCTTGTAACTTCTACGGTTCTAGGATCCACGGTTGCGGAGATATCTGTAACTCCTAGAAGAAACCCAGTAGCTTAGTGGTGTTTGGTCTCCTAACATGCCTCGGCATGTGGTGGACCCACTGAACAGGTTCCATCATGATCGGACCTACCAGTGGGATGTTATGGACCATAACAGGTTTTGAAGATTTTCCTGGCCCATCAAGAGGGAGGGGGGAGTTTGACACCCCCAGGAGCAGATGGGGCGGGGACGACAGGGGTACAATAATGCTGACCCAAGCAGAGGCCAGCGTCTTTTTTCTAAGGGAAGGCCTCTGTCTGTACAGTGTTAGAAAAGACCCAGGAACCGCTGACCTCACCGCCTTCCACGTGACTACAGCAAAGCATAACATCTCGGGTAACTGACTATTGCTCTGTTCAACTCTTTTGTACCATACCACTTGTATTTGCATATCTGACCGCTGTATCCATTTCCTATGTATATAGTATATCTAGTGAGTAGAGATGAGCGAGTAGTGTTCGATCGAGCTGGTATTCGATCGAATACTACGCTATTTGGCATACTCGATTTCGATCGAGTATAACGGCGATGGCGGCACTTAGAATTCGTTTCCCCTCCCACCTTCCCTGGCGCTCTTTTCCACCAATCACCATGCAGGGGGGGTATGACAGGCCCGCGGAGCACGCTGGCAGCGCGAAAAACGGCGTCTACATGCATTGGGCTGGAAAACCATGTGACCTTGAATCATAAAAACTCAGCTCTTCCTGCTCGTTCGCATATGCTGCGTGAACTTAGTCAGGGACAGAGGCTGGAGAAGGGAGAGATAGGTTTTAGCTGTTGGACAGGCAGGAGCATGATTAAAAGCCCTTATCAAGGGCTACTATAGTGCAGTAAGTGATAGCTTTTACTACAATATACACTCTGCAGAGAACGGCTGCTGTATTCAGGGATAGCTGCTGGAGTAGGGACAGAGAGAGGCATTAGTGGTGTATTAGGTGCTCTGCTACATACCAAACTATATTTGGCACTACTGTTCTGCGTTCTTTTTGGCTGCAAAACCCTGTTATATACCTAGTGTGTATATGCACCATCTGATCTGGCAGTATACAGCTGTGTACTTTTTTTTTAAAATACAGTTTATTTGGCTCTAGTGTTCTGGGTTCTGTGTGCCTGCAATACCCTTTTTGTATACCAGGTGTAAATACCCACCGTCTGACCTGTTAGTACACGGCTGTGTACCTAGAAATATTAAAAAAAATAGGCCTTTTCATTGGCACCGTGTACTGTGCGTTCTCTTGCAAAATAATTTTATATACGTGGTGTTAATACACACCATCTGAACTGTTAGTACACGGCTGTGTACCTAGAAATATAAAAAAAATAGGCCTTTTCATTGGCACCTGTACTGTGCGTTCTCTTGCAAAATAATTTTATATACCTGGTGTTAATACACACCGTCTGACCTGTTAGTACACGGCTGTGTACCTAGAAATATTAAAAAAATAGGCCTTTTCTTTGGCACCTGTACTGTGCGTTCTCTTGCAAAATAATTTTATATACGTGGTGTTAATACACACCGTCTGAACTGTTAGTACACGGCTGTGTACCTAGAAATATGAAAAAATATAGGCCTTTTCATTGGCACCTGTACTGTGCGTTCTCTTGCAAAATAATTTTATATATGTGGTGTTAATACACACCGTCTGAACTGTTAGTACACGGCTGTGTACCTAGAAATATAAAAAAAATAGGCCTTTTCTTTGGCACCTGTACTGTGTAACTGTGCGTTCTGTGCGTTCTCTTGCAAAATAATTTATATATGTGGTGTTAATACACACCGTCTGAACTGTTAGTACACGGCTGTGTACCTAGAAATATAAAAAAAATAGGCCTTTTCTTTGGCACCTGTACTGTGCGTTCTCTTGCAAAATAATTTTATATATGTGGTGTTAATACACACCGTCTGAACTGTT
>ONZH01017052.1:0-62206 GCA_900303285.1 Rhinella marina
AAAATCTTTAAGAGGTCTCACCTCTTGGGCCTCCACAAAATCTTTAAGAGGTCTCACCTCTTGGGCCTCCACAAAATCTTTAAGAGGTCTCACCTCTTGGGCCTCCACAAAATCTTTAAGAGGTCTCACCTCTTGGGCCTCCACAAATCTTTTAAGAGGTCTCACCTCTTGGGCCTCCACAAAATTTTTAAGAGGTCTCACCTCTTGGGCCTCCACAAAATTTTTAAGAGGTCTCACCTCTTGGGCCTCCACAAAATCTTTAAGAGGTCTCACCTCTTGGGCCTCCACAAAATCTTTAAGAGGTCTCACCTCTTGGGCCTCCACAAAATCTTTAAAGGTCTCACCTCTTGGGCCTCCACAAAATCTTTAAGAGGTCTCACCTCTTGGGCCTCCACAAAATCTTTTAAGAGGTCTCACCTCTTGGGCCTCCACAAAATTTTTAAGAGGTCTCACCTCTTGGGCCTCCACAAAATCTTTAAGAGGTCTCACCTCTTGGGCCTCCACAAAATCTTTTAAGAGGTCTCACCTCTTGGGCCTCCACAAAATTTTTAAGAGGTCTCACCTCTTGGGCCTCCACATAATTTTTAAGAGGTCTCACCTCTTTGGCCTCCACACAATTTTAAGACGTCTCACCTCTTGGGCCTCCACAAAAATTTTCCATGAGCCTCTGGCCAGCCCACGGCCTCTTCCTGCCTTTTGCGGTCCTACGCATCCCTCAACATCCCCACTGCTTTACCTGCTAGACATGACACTGGGCCAGGTCGGGTCACTGACATCTCAAGCGCCAACAATTTGGGCATTTTAAGGCTTCTGCATGTGTTTGAGTTGTTTTTACATTTTAAAGAAGACATGTCTGACCACATCTCACACACACACACACACAATGACAATTAGGGGTGGGGTCTATTTGCTTTCCCCTTTGCCTATGCCATCTGTGGTTGTCATAGGCAACGTGATTTTAAGGGGTGCAGAATTTCATCTTCTTTTTTGTCTAGTTTGGCTTGGGGTCCATGGCAATGTAGAGGAAAGAAGGTTTCCTTGTATGGTCTCACTTTACAGAGAGGTTAGATTGTGTTTGGAGTGTATTGTTGAGAGGCTGTGATAGTGGCGTAATAGTGCGACTTGGGCGCGTTATATGCACCCAGACATGCTTCCCCTGCTGTCCCAGTTGCATTCCAGCAGTGTTGGCATCCTTTTCTGAGGTTCCAGGGTGGACTTGGTGACCTCCAAGTGGTCGAATTGAGATTTCCAAGTGGCGAGCATTTTTTTCCCATAGACTTTAATGGGATTCGATATCCGGTCGAATAGTCGAATTTCGCGGTCTATTCGAATCGAATTTCGAACTTTCGAATATTTCACTACTCGCATCTCATAACCACACAATTATGCATCACCGTGGACTGGAAATAAATAGAGGGGGCAAAAGTCTACACACTCCCCAATGAATACAGCACAGATTTCACCCCAGGGACAACATCACAAGAAGTGTCGTGGCGACATCAGTTGCTGAACGGGTAGCGCACGAGTATCGCAATACTAGCGCAAACACTCAAAGTGCAGGTCAGGAAAATAGGACAAAAAACAGCACTACTCCTGAGGGTATGGTTCAATACTGAGATCAAACCAGAAGTGGTGCCAGGAGGTGAACCTCAATAGGAACTAGACTCAGGCACTTAACCTGTATATATATGGATGACAGGTAGAAACTCCACTAGAATAAACCAGGTAGGGCAAGGTGCTCACTCAGTTTACAACCAGACTGCATTAGTAGGATACGTCTTTCTGGTATGAGTGAGAAATGCCAAGTCCCAGCTGCTAAAGCTAAGTGAAAAGCTATACCAAGGCTAGACTCAAAGATTATGTCCTAGATAGTGTCAGTAAAATACAATTGAGTATGCCTAGGTTTGAACCTGACCTAAAGATCACAGGTGGAGACTGAACCAGAATAGACCAGGTAGGGCAAGGTGTGCACTCATCTTACAACCAGACTGCATTAATGAGATGCATCTTTCTGGTGTGAGTGAAAAGCACCGAGTCCCAGCTGCTGAAGCTAAATAAAAAAGCTATAACACAACTGTACCTAAAACCTAAGTCCTCTCTGGGGTCATAACAAAACCATCATTGGTGCGTCACTATAGGATGCTCGATGCGTTTCCTCTGGAAAAGATTCATCAGCAGCTCATTAATAAGCACACGATTGATGATTATGACGCTGCCATGTGTCTCCTGACAGCGTCTGGCATAGTGAGCAGCCATGGGCGTCGGCACACTATGCTGAGCATTTAAACTGGAGGCTTTGCCCCTTGATGACATCAGCAATCTAGGGTCGGCGAATCACAGGCGGAGGGGCGGTACAGTCGCTCCCTCCATACCAGCCCAAGTCAGCCGGCACAAATATGAGAGTGATGCACTCAGAGTAAACAAGGTAAAGGGGAACTCATATGGCTAGAATAAAAATACCTGAACCTGGCGGAAGGAAAAAGGGAAACAGGAAACCAGGCTACCTGTATAAAATAAAATGCTACATACTTCAGCGGCCTAAAAATAGGCTCAAGACTAGGGTATTGAAGATAAAGATAAGGTATCCTGAGAGAGACAAACTGATCATCACCAAGCTGATAAGATGATGGGCTAGCTTGATGACAATGTATAAAGCAGTAGGCTATCTCGATAACAATGTATCAAAACAGTAACCAGTTGAGGTATATCGTCATAATGAGTCAAGCCCAATACCTTGATATGTGTAATGATATTCTTAAAAATAGAGAATGTTATGGTACCCTTCCCAATAATCCTCTGGTACAATATCTCCAAGAGTTGAAGAGTATATTGCAATCGGCTCTTGACTCGCACCTTATTAAAAAAACGGAATTTAATGCCTTCCTGCCACAATCGCCTCAAATGGCTTGCTTCTACGATCTTCCCAAAATTCACAAAGAGTGCCCCCCCTTTAGGGGAGACCCATTGTCTCAGGAAATGACAGTATTACATAGCAGATTAGTGTTTACGTAGACATTATCCTCGCGCCCTTTGTGCTGGCCCTTCCCTTCTACGGTGTGGGATTCAATGGGAGCGTTGTTTTAAAGGCGTTTATTCTCATTTTTAAGACAATGGGCGGCATATTGCTAGCACCGCGCCAGCCGCCCTCCATTCATTTTATGGGCCGCCGGAAAATAGCCGAGGCTTTCATTACACACTTCAACTCGTGTAGCTTATTACTGAGA
Source organism: Rhinella marina (assembly GCA_900303285.1). Classification (NCBI taxonomy): domain Eukaryota; kingdom Metazoa; phylum Chordata; class Amphibia; order Anura; family Bufonidae; genus Rhinella; species Rhinella marina. The sequence goes on from ONZH01017052.1 coordinate 3,225, forward strand.
TCCTGATGAATCTTTTCCAGAGGAAATTGCATACGACACATCCCTATAGTGACTCCGCCAATGATGGTTTTTTATGACCCCAGAGAGGACTTAGGTTTTAGGTACAGTTGTGTTATAGCTTTTTCATTTAGCTGCAGCAGCTGGGACTCGGTGCTTTTCACTCACACCAGAAAGACACATCTCATTAATGCAGTCTGGTTGTAAGATGAGTGCACACCTTGCCCTACCTGTACTTCATTTTGGGAGGAGTGTTTATGACTTTTTGTACACCGATGACCTATTTATTTCTAGTCCACTGGGTGATGCATATTTTATGTGTACTGGTTATCCTTGTTAGCATTATTATCTTCCCCCTTCTTTTAAGATAATACATGATAATAAAATTGTGTTTTAGAGTCCCTTTCTTTAATAGTGACATGTAGCAGCGGTAGCAGCATGGCATGGAAGAGACAAGCCATGTGTGCGGCTCTTTAGGAATAGTAATTGTGGTAGCAGCGCCTATGTAGCTGTAATGGTAGTGGCAATAGGATTAATGGAAGTGGCAGCAGGGGAAATAGCAGAAGGAAGTATCATCTGCAGTGGCAGCAGCAGCCATACAGTACATTACCTGATGTTAGGAAGGCAGGCAGCGGCAGTGGTTTTGGAAATTTTCTTGAAAAATTGCTTCTAAAATTCTAAGCCTTCTACGGTCATTTACAAAAATAGGACTGGGCAGGAAGGCAAAAACTGGCCTGGGGTAGAAGGAGTTAATAACTCTGATATGATAATTCTGTTATTTCTGTAAAATGTTTGTGCTATATCTACGCATTATTTAGCAGCAATATGCAACACGTTTAATAACACAGGTATGTGAAGCATGAGATTTTTCCAAAAGAACGATCAGGCCTTTGTTAAAAAATTATCCAAAGGAGTTTATTTTCAGCAGCAAAAAAACAAATATAAAAAAAAAAAACTTTACATAAAAAAAAAACAAAGTTCCACTCTGTGCAACAGAATCCTTGCACTTCAGGCTGTTGTCTTCCTACAGTTATATGGTGTTAACAGCATAGCTCTCCAAATTCATCTAACCATGAATTCCATTGAGTCCTTTTGTACATGTGGGAACTCCCACAACCCTTTGCAGCTTTCCCTATAAAACACCATAGTTTCTGCTGGCCTGCCTCTTATATGGTCAGAGCAGACACACCCTGCTGCAGCTACACTAATACAGGTAAGTAAAATATATAACACAAAATCACAATTATGTTAACATATAACTTGCACAATCTTGTGAACATTTCCTTAGTTCTGGTGCATTGTTTCCTGCTGGCAAAACCATAAAAGTAAGGAAAACTGAGAGCATTAGGTGGCCAGCCTAATGAGAAAAGCAAGGAAAAAACAGCATTCACACAGGTGGATTGTCAGACCATGGGAATTCATGTACCACAACCAAGGTTACAAATATAACATCACTTAAATATACAGCAAAACATTTTACATCTTCACAAGGTATAATAATGGCATTATGCTATAAAATACTTTTTCTGTAACTTCCCATAATCTTATAGTAGCATGCAACATGTTCACTAATAAGAGTATAATGCAATAATAAGTCCAAGTACAAATGGTAAATTTTAAACTTTTTTTTTTTCTTTTTAGAAGAAAAAAAAAAGAAAAGTGTGCCTCCAACTGCCCTGGAAATTGCTATATAACACCCTCTGGTCAACTAGGACCCCCGCCCCCCACCGCAAAGCTCTTGAATGCAATGACTGCAAAAATAAGTTATGTCTGAGTGACACTGAAATACTTAGCTTTGGGTAAACACGTTTGACAGCATTAATGAACAGTGTGTTAAAAAACACAAATCCGTGGCATTTGTTTAGTGTTGAGTGAATCGATGTATTTAAACACTGCATCTGAGGGGTTCAATGAGGGGAAGCGGTGCAATCACTGTTCTCCATCAGTGCACCTGCAACTTACAAGATATGTGCTTCATGATGAAGTAATTCGCCACAAAGCGAATTACTTTGTGAAAGTCATTGAAGTAGCTGAATCAAAGTTTTCATAACTTTGCACATCTCTACATGTGTTATTCATTTTAATATTCCAAACCTGCCAAAAATTGCCTTTATTGAGAGCAGATGGTGTTATTGGGTAAAAAAAAAAACCTGGATTGTTGGGGTACTAAGTGTCCAAAAATTATACCTTAATTGGCCAGAATGCCTGCTCATACAACACACACAAGTGTTAATTTTCAGAAGTAAAGGTGTCGCCCATTGCAGCACTGAAAACCCTCTCCTAGATGACACTGGAGGCTGGGCAAGAAAGGAGACAGAGAGCATACTGTGGACCAGAAGTCCATGGGGGTCAGGGAACAGAGTAGGGGCGAGAGACAGGCCAGAATATAGGTAGGCCTGAACCTAGGTGTTGAGATGGGTGAGTTGGCTTGCTGATTGTCCTCAGTCTGGCACGGCACGTGGCAAAACTGCTCCATCATGTTGAGTAGAATTAACTGGCTGCTGCTGCTATAGCTGCAGGTTCTGCTGCTTGTTACGGCGGGAGGTGAGTGACTCTGCAGGGGACAGAGAGGGGCTACCCTTTCAGACATGCTGGCTGCAGAGGTCTGCTCGCCCAAAGCTGCAACAAGCTGTGTAGACAGTGTTTCCTAGCAATAACATAATTTGGCCTCACTTTGAGGGAGGAAAACATTTCCCCATTTTTACTTCATAGTGTCATCTCTAGTAAGCAAGCAAGCATACTGGTCGCTATTCTGGCCAGTGTGCCAAAGGAGCTAGCTCTTTTCAGCCCATTCCCCCAACTGAGACGATTGGGTATCCTGGGCAGTGTCATCATAATCCTCCCACTCTTCCAACCCCTCCTTCAGTGGTAGCTCCTCATCCTCCTCCTCTATCTGCATTTCTTCTTGTGGCTCTACAACAGCTACAGGGTAACAGCAAGATGTGCTAGCTGTTCTTCTTCACCGTCCCTTGCTGCACGCGTATCAGCATCTTTTCTAAGATAAATATGAGGGGGATGAGAATATTCATGCCGGAGTTGTCCCTACTGACAAATTTTGTGGCCTCTTTTTGCAACATGCAGGGAGCATGTGTTATTTCCCTCAGATTCATGGTGGTCACAATGTCGCAGCCATTGTCACCTACTATCTTGTCCAGTTGGAATCAGTGTGGGGTGACAGCAGAATGTTTTCTGCTTCATGTACTTTAGGAACTGCTTGCCTGTGTGGCTACTCTCACCTAGGCAAACAGCACTTGACTTGACATATGTGGTGTGAAAGAGAGGGACTGGGAGCAATTCTGTGCTCTGCTACTGTTGAGGGCTGGGGACGGGAGCGTGTTCATGGAGGAGGAGGTGCAGAAGGTGGATAAGTGCCTCGTGGGAGAAGGGGAATGGGGGGTTAAAAGGACCCAGTCTTATTGTCTTATTGCTGGGGTTCTGCCTCACTGCTGCCGCAAAAAACATTGACCCAGTGGGATGTGAAAGATGTACTGTCCCTGCCCATAACAGCTAGTTCATGTGTCCACTGTGACATGCACTTTGCTGCACATCGACAATTGCAAGGAACGACCTGCATGCTCTGCCATGTGAGAGTACAAAGCAGGAATGGCTTTTTGGGTTCTTCTGGCAGATGAAATTTGGAGAAGTTCGTAACAAATCCAGTTTGTTATGAACTGATTCGCTGATCTCTAATTCATTTAGAATCAATTTGTTCATCTCTAATTGTAAGTTCTACTGGGGGACAGCAGGTGATGTTAAGTCCTGTGGAATAGGTTGATGCTATATAAGTGATTAAATATGTCCTCCATTTTCACAGACAGTTTTGATCAGCAAGATGAATATTCTTTAGGTGTTATCATAGTCATTAGATTTTTTGTAAAAGGAGACTTAGAAAATATGCAGAAAATATGCACTGATTATTTCCTCAAGTGACAGAGCCAACAAAAATGAAACATACCATTGTAATGCCAGTTATTAGACAGCTACCTAATCGAGATAAGAAAACCACTATGGGGGACACTTGCACATGAGTGCCCTTCATGGTGGTTTTCTTTCACATCGGTAAGTGTACTAGCTGTTAGCGTATGTTCATACTGCTCAGAAAAAGTTTGAATAAAAGTCATAATAGAAATAACAATTATAGAGCATCTATTCTAGCAATTCTGTATTGTGCTGTTTATTGATATTAATTTTAGAAATTTATGAAAAAATTGACATCTTGGTTTTACTAATTGAATGTGTCTCCGTACACACTGACTATCCAATCACTGCTGACAATTAGTGTTGAGTGAATCAAAGCAATCTGAACCAGAATTCGATCCAAAGTCTTAAGAAAAATTCTATTTGCCACAAAGCCAAATTTCCTTGTGTTTTGTGGTAACAAATTTGATTTTTTCAAAAATGGCTGCTGCACCTTACAAAGTGAAAGTAAGAAGTCCGGGAATGTGATATGACTAGAGATGAGCGAACATGCTCGTCCGAGCTTGGTGCTCGTTCGAGCATTAGGGTACTCGTAACTGCTCGATGCTCCGACGAGTATCTCGCCATGCTCGAGGAAATGGCAACTTCCGCATCGTGCTTTTTTGGCGCCTAAAAACACAGCCAATCACAAGCCAGGAGACTCTACAGTACACCCAGCATCACGTGGGGCCCTTACATGTCGATAGCAGGGGTTGGCTGGCCTGATCAGGTGACCCTGGAATATACTACCGACTGGCCGCGGCGCTCGGCTCAGATGCCGTCTGGATGTTGTTAGGGATAGAGCTGCTGCCTTTCAGGGACAGTGTTAGGGCCTGCATTTAGTTGTCTGTTAGGCAGGGATCACCCACAAAGAACCCAACAGCCCTTCTAAGGGCTAGAAGACATTTTATTTTTTTTTTTGTCACTTGGCTGGCTGGCACTAGTAGTGCAGCTATCGCCATATCTAACCCTGTTTTTTTTTTTTTTTTGTTCTATCTCAGTGATACAAATCCATTGCACACAGCACTGTGGAACCATTCTGTGTGTCACAGTTCAACACTGACTCACTCCAATCCATATATACTGTCCAGGTGACACTTTCTGTACGTCACACAATACAACCAAGTCATTTGCTACCAATATCATCTACCGCTTGATCCAGAAAACTCTCTGTGCGACATTTCTCTGGGTCGCAGACTAAATAGCCACCGTTAACAGGGTGTCAGTCAGTTCTACAATATTTCCTGCACGTCACAGTCCCAAAAAAGCAAAATATAAAAAAAGAATTATTATTTCAGTTGTTTTAGCTCAGTGATACAAATCCATTTTGCTCAGCTTTCTGTGTGTCACAGTTCAACAAATTTGCTCCCATCCGTATATACTGTCCAGGTGACACTTTCTGTACGTCACACAATACAACCAAGTCATTTGCTACCGATATCATCTACCGCTTGATCCAGAAAACTCTCTGTGCGACATTTCTCTGGGTCGCAGACTAAATAGCCACCGTTAACAGGGTGTCAGTCAGTCCTTCCATAGTTCCTGCATGTTACGTTCCCAAAAAAACAAAATTGTAAAAAAAATATATAAAAACAAATATAAAAAAAAAAAAATATTTTTTCAGTTGTTTTAGCTCAGTGATACAAATCCATTTTACTCAGCTGTGTGTAACCTTTCTGTGTGTCACAGTTCAGCACATTCGCTCCCATCCGTATATACTGTCCAGGTGACACTTTCTGTACGTCACACAATACAACCAAGTCATTTTCTACCGATATCATCTACCGCTTGATCAAGAAAACTCTCTGTGCGACATTTCTCTAGGTCGCAGACTAAATAGCCACCGTTAACAGGGTGTCAGTCAGTCCTACCATAGTTCCTGCACGTTACGTTCCCAAAAAAACAAAATTGTAAAAAAAATATAAAAAAACAAATATAAAAAAAAAATTATTTTTTCAGTTGTTCTAGCTCAGTGATACAAATCCATTTTACTCAGCTTTGTGTAACCTTTCTGTGTGTCACAGTTCAGCACATTCGCTCCCATCCGTATATACTGTCCAGGTGACACTTTCTGTACGTCACACAATACAACCAAGTCATTTGCTACCAATATCATCTACCGCTTGATCCAGAAAACTCTCTGTGCGACATTTCTCTAGGTCGCAGACTAAATAGCCACCGTTAACAGGGTGTCAGTCAGTTCTACCATATTTCCTGCACGTCACAGTCCCAAAAAAACAAAATATAAAAAAAAAAGTATTATTTCAGTTGTTTTAGCTCAGTGATACAAATCCATTTTACTCAGCTGCGTGTAACCTTTCTGTGTGTCACAGTTCAACACATTCGCTCCCATCCGTATATACTGTCCAGGTGACACTTTCTGTACGTCACACAATACAACCAAGTCATTTGCTACCAATATCATCTACCGCTTGATCCAGAAAACTCTCTGTGCGACATTTCTCTGGGTCGCAGACTAAATAGCCACCGTTAACAGGGTGTCAGTCAGTCCTGCCATAGTTCCTGCACGTTACGTTTCCAAAAAAACAAAATTGTAAAAAAAATATAAAAAAACAAATATAAAAAAAATAATAATATTTTTTCAGTTGTTTTAGCTCAGTGATACAAATCCATTTTACTCAGCTGTGTGTAACCTTTCTGTGTGTCACAGTTCAGCACACTCGCTCCCATCTGTATATACTGTCCAGGTGACACTTTCTGTACGTCACTTAATTCTACCAGACTGAACAAGTTTGTGGGTTTCAGTACACCAGGCCCGTTTAATTTTTTTTTTTTTACATCATACACTTATATACAAACAATGTTGAACCCCAGGGCTAAGGGTCGAGGACGAGGGCGTCGGCGTGGGCATTCAATTACTGCAGGGGGCCGAGGCCGTGGTCCTGGGCAGGGTGAGACAGTACCTGCGGATGAGGGAGTTGTGGAACGCCGCAGAGTTACACTCCCTAGCTTCATGTCTCATCTTACAGGGACACGTGGTAGAGGACTGTTGAAACCACAACAGTGCGAACAGCTGATCTCGTGGATTGCGGACAATGCTTCAAGTAATTTGTCCACCAGTCAGTCTTCCACACAATCCACCCACGTTACCCAAGGGAGCACTCCTCTGGCTCCTCCACCTCAACCTCCTTCCCCCCAATCTGCCCCCTCCCAGGAAAATTTGGAATGTGATCCGGCATACTCTCAGGAACTGTTTTCTGGACCCTTCCCAGAGTCACAAACCACTTCTCAGGTTGCTGCTGACCTCGTTCCCGATGCCCAAGTTTTCCAACTGTCGCAGTCTGTGGGTGATGATGATGACAATGTTGAGTTAGTGGAAGAAGTTTGTAAAGAGGTGTAGGACGATGAGGAGACACGGTTGTCAGACAGTGGTGAAGTTGTTGTTAGGGGAGGAATTCCGAGGGGGGAGCAGACTGAGGAATCGGAGGATGACGAGGTGACTGACCCAAGCTGGGTTGATATGCCGAGTGAAGACAGTGCTTCTGAGGCGGAGGAGAGTGCTGCACCAGAACAGGTTGTAAGAGGCAGTGGTGTGGCCAGAGGGAGAAGCAGGGCCAGAGCTGGTGCATCAGCAGCAACTGTTTCACGTAGTGAAGCTTCCGTGGCGAGGCCTAGATGTTCGCAAGTTTGGAGGTTCTTTAAAGAAAGTGAGGATGACGACGGACTGTGGTGTGCAACCTGTGCCACACCAGGATCAGCAGGGGTGCCACCACTACTAGCCTAACCACGACCAGCATGCGCAGGCATATGAGTGCTAAACACCCCACTCAATGGAACCAAGGCCATTCACCACCTCCTGCGGGTCACACCACTGCTCCTTCCCCTGTGTCACTCGCTGCCTCTGCTAGTCAACCCCCTTCGTCACTCGCTGCCTCTGCTAGTCAACCCCCTGCCCAGGACCCCGGCACGAGCGCCTCCCGCCGGAAAACCACACCTTCGCCTCAACGATCCTCCACAGTGTCCACCAATGTGTCCCAGCACAGCGTTCAGCTGTATTTACAGCAGACGCTGGAGCGCAAGAGGAAATACAGTTCCACCCACCCACATGCCCAAGCCCTCAACGTCCACATCTCCAAATTGCTTAGCCTGGAGATGCTGCCCTATAGGCTGGTAGAGACCGAGGCCTTTCGCAATCTCATGGCGGTAGCTGACCCTCGGTATTCCGTCCCCAGCCGCCACTATTTTTCCCGATGTGCCGTCCCAGCCCTACACCAGCACGTGTCGGAGAACATCATCCGTGCCCTGACCAACGCTGTTTCTGAGAAGGTCCACCTAACCACGGACACGTGGACAAGTGCTGCCGGGCAGGGACACTATATCTCACTGACGGCACATTGGGTTAACTTGGTGGAGGCTGGGACCGAGAATGACCCTGGGGCCGCTCATGTACTGCCCACACCGTGGATTGCGAGGCCTACCTCGGTCACGGTCTCTCAGACGTACTATGCCTCCTCCTCCTCCGACCCCTCTTCCTTCACCGAATTACCATCCGTGGGCACGGCGCCTTCAGTCGGTAGCTCTAGGCGCAGCAGCAGTGCCGTGGGTAAGCGCCAGCAGGCGGTGCTCAAACTGCTGAGCTTAGGTGACAAAAGGCACACCGCCCAAGAGCTGTTACAGGGCATCACGGCGCAGACCGATGTGTGGCTGGCACCGCTGAACCTCAAGCCAGGCATGGTTGTGTGTGACAACGGGCGTAACCTGGTGGCGGCTCTGCAACTCGGCAGACTGACACATGTGCCATGCCTGGCCCACGTGTTCAATCTAATAGTTCAGCGGTTCCTCAAGACATACCCCAATCTGTCTGATTTGCTCACCAAGATGCGCCGCATCTGTGCGCATTTCCGCAAGTCGAGCACAGATGCTGCCACTCTCAGGGCAGCACAGCGCCGCCTACAACTGCCCGCTCACCGACTGTTGTGCGACGTGCCCACGAGATGGAATTCCACATTAAACATGTTATCCAGAGTTTACCAGCAGCGCAGAGCTATTGTAGACTGCCAGATGTCATCTTCCACCAGAACTGGTAGTCAGGTCTCTCAGATTCCTCAAGTCTACAATGAGGAGTGGACGTGGATGTCTGATATCTGCCAGGTGTTGAGCAACTTTGAGGAGTCAACACAGATGGTCAGTGGCGATGCCGCCATTATCAGCTTCACCATCCCGCTGCTTTGCCTGTTGAAAAACTCACTGCTCAGCATCAAGTCGGATGCTTTGCGCTTGTCACAAGAGACGGTGGAGGAAGATACGTCGCTTGATAGCCAGAGCACCCTCCGGTCTGTTTCTCAGCGCCTATCGGAGGAGGGGGATGAGGATGAGGAGGAAGAGGAGGAGAATGTCGGCGAGACAGTGGAGGGTACCAGTGCTCAGTCCTTAACTCTTGAGCGTGTATGAGCTGAAGAGGTGGACTTGGAGGAGGAGGAGGAAATGGAGAGTCAGGTCAGTGAGGAGAGGGAATTCTTGCGTGTTGGGACTCTGGCACACATGGCAGACTTCATGTTAGGCTGCCTATCCCGTGACCCTCGCGTTAGAAGAATTTTTTCCAACACCGATTACTGGGTGTTCACTCTCCAGGACCCACGGTACAAGCAGAACCTTTCCACTCTCATCCCTGCAGAGGAAAGGAGTATGAGAGTGAATAGGTATCAACAGGCCCTGGTGCACAAGCTGAAACAATTCTTCCCATCTGACGCCGCTAGCGGCAGAGGGCATGGTTCTGTGGGCCAAGTAGCGGGGGAGAAGAGGCGAGCAGGCAGCTTGTCCAGCACTGGCAGGGGAACGCTCTCCAAGGCCTTTGCCAGTTTTATGTCACCCCAGCAAGACACTGTCACCTGTCCCCAGTCTAGGCAGAGTAGGGGGGAGCTGTACAGAAAGATGGTGAGGGAGTACCTAGCTGACCATACCAACATCCGGACCGATCACTCTGCTCCATACAACTACTGTTTCAAAGCTGGACACGTGGCCTGAATTGGCGCTGTACGCCTTGGAGGTGCTGGCCTGCCCTGCCGCTAGCGTGCTGTCAGAGCGGGTATTCAGTGCAGCTGGTGGCGTCATCACCGATAAGCATACACGCCTGTCAACTGACAGCGCTGACAGGCTGACGCTTATTAAAATGAACAAAGCCTGGATTTCACCGGAATTCAAATCTCCTCCGGGGGAAAGCAGCTAAAGATTTAAATAACTTATGTATCCGATTCCTCTTCTCTACTCCTCTTCTCTACTCCTCCTCCTCCTCCTCCATATCGTCTTTGCCTAACGCTGACCCAAAAAACGCCATTTTTTAGAGGTCCAACTGGCACTCTTTTTAGCACAATTTTTCAGGAGGGCCCCGTACAGGCGCTCTCTTCAAACAATTTTTCAGGAGGGCCCCCTACAGGCCCTCTATTCAAACAATTTTTCCAGAGGTCCACCTATAGGCCCTCTGTCCAAACAATTTTAACGGAGGTCCACCTACAGGCCCTCTCTCTCTCCAAACAATTGTTCCGGAGGTCCACCTACAGGCCCTCTCTCCAAACAATTTTTCCGGAGGTCCACCTATAGGCCCCCTCTCCAAACAATTTTTCAGGAGGGCCCCCTACAGGCCCTCTATACAAACAATTTTTCCAGAGGTCCACCTATAGGCCCTCTGTCCAAACAATTTTAACGGAGGTCCACCTACAGGCCCTCTCTCTCTCCAAACAATTGTTCCGGAGGTCCACCTACAGGCCCTCTCTCCAAACAATTTTTCCGGAGGTCCACCTATAGGCCCTCTCTCCAAACAATTGACGTCTTTTTCCTATCTTTCTCTCTCTCCAAACTATTTTTCCGGATAGCTGCCATATACGGTATTAAACTGGGAAGAATACAGAGAACACATGCTACACTTGATCAAGTTCATAATTTACGACTGTACCGGTTGATGCAACAGTTTTCAAAAATCCAGTCCGGCTGTTGTCACCACCACACACGCTAGCCCAGGGGGCACTCCTCTGGCTCTTCCAGCGAAACCTCCTTGCCCCAGCCTGCCCCCCCCCCACCTACAGGCCCACTCTACAAACAATTTAGCCGGATAGGGGACGTATCAGAAGTTGCACTCATGTTTGTTTTTGTTCTTCTTTTATCTGCCTCCTGACCTGTGATAGGCAGAGCATGGACACGTCCCCTAAGCTGTAGTGGGAAAAACACTCCCCTGGCCAGAGCAAGCTCTTTTTCCCTTTTCCGTGTTCGAAAAATCCATTAAATATAGGGTCCCAAGATAGGGGACGTATACGGTATTAAACTGAGAATAATCGATACTGCACCGGCTGATGCTAGAGCATTTCCAAATGCATTCCGGCTGTTGTCACCACCACACACGCTAGCCCAGGGGGCACTCCTCTGGCTCTTCCAGCGAAACCTCCTTGCCCCAGCCTGCCCCCCCCCACCTACAGGCCCACTCTACAAACAATTTAGCCGGATAGGGGACGTATAAGAAGTTGCACTCATGTTTGTTTTTGTTCTTCTTTTATCTGCCTCCTGACCTGTGATAGGCAGAGCATGGACACGTTCCCTTAGCTGCAGTGGGAAAAACACTCCCCTGGCCAGAGCAAGCTCTTTTTCCGTTTTCCGTGTTCGAAAAATCCATTAAATATAGGGTCCCAAGATAGGGGACGTATACTGTATTAAACTGAGAAGAATCGATACCATACGGGTTAAAGCAACAGTTTTCCCAAATCCAATCCGGCTGTTGTCACCACCACACACGCTAGCCCAGGGGGCACTCCTCTGGCTCTTCCAGCGAAACCTCCTTGCCCCAGCCTGCCCCCCCCACCTACAGGCCCACTCTACAAACAATTTAGCCGGATAGGGGACGTATAAGAAGTTGCACTCATGTTTGTTTTTGTTCTTCTTTTATCTGCCTCCTGACCTGTGATAGGCAGAGCATGGACACGTTCCCTTAGCTGCAGTGGGAAAAACACTCCCCTGGCCAGAGCAAGCTCTTTTTCCGTTTTCCGTGTTCGAAAAATCCATTAAATATAGGGTCCCAAGATAGGGGACGTATACGGTATTAAACTGAGAAGAATCGATACCATACGGGTTAAAGCAACAGTTTTCCCAAATCCAATCCGGCTGTTGTCACCACCACACACGCTAGCCCAGGGGGCACTCCTCTGGCTCTTCCAGCGAAACCTCCTTCCCCCCCCACCTACATGCCCTCTCTCCAAACAATTTTCCCAGGTAGGGGGACGTATTAGATATTGTACTGATTTTGAATTGCCTCCTGCGATAGATGGGAATCGAACCCGCATCAGCTGCTTGGGAAGTAGATATGCTCACCAGTATACCACTAGCAGGCACAGCAACTGATAAGAACAGATACTAAACTTGATTTTAGCTGCAGTGCCAGCATGAGTAGTGGTATCACCTGCAGGCGGTGATGGACCTTCGTTGCACCTAGTTGGGTGCTTCCCTAACATGTGATGGGCATGTGCCTCGCCTTTCTTGGTCTGGGTGAGCACATTTGCAATGAGGGTAACCACCAGGCTGTTGCCTGAGAATTTGGGGTAATGGTGGGATTAGGCAGCCTCAGAGGCATCCATGCATGCTGCCCCTGCTGTTTCCTGTCCATTTCCGTGGTGTTTCCATCATTTTCTGAGGTTTCCAGGTTTTCACCCAGCCTTCCCTAGGCAGAGCCTTGGTCCCCCGCAAAAATGCTCGAGTCTCCCATTGACTTCAATGGGGTTTGTTATTCGAAACGAGCACCCGAGCATCGGGAAAAGTTCGACTCGAATAACGAGCACCCGAGCATTTTAGTGCTCGCTCATCTCTAGATATGACCCATGCCGTGAAGCTAGCCATTAGGCAGAACCCCATAAAAAGCCTCATCCCTCACAGTCTCTGCCATTTCATTGTGAGCTGAGCTTAAGGACGTGACAAGCGCTAATTCGCTAGAAACAGTCACTGTAGAACTGTAGAATCAGCACTCATGAAATTTTTATTCATATTTTAATAGTTCAGACATTTTCGAACAAGGCAATACCTAATTTTATATAATTTTCAAAAAGGGGGTGATGGCATCTTTTGACCCCTTTCCCTAATTACCCTAATCGTGGCCCAGTGTCGAATCAAATTTCTTGATAAAGCTCGGCAAATCAACCAAATTGAATTTTTCAAAACTTCGATCATCACTACTGACAATGTCAGACTCGGTAGGGACACCCTCTTTTGACAAGGTCAGTGATAGCACCCAGTTGTCAATTTATTTATAAATATTCAGGAGGAGTAACAGAGAAACGGCACAATGCAAAGTTTATAGGAAAAGATTTTCCAGAATTGTTATTTTATCCAGAATATAAGTATACGCAAACTAGACATGTCAGGAGAGGTGACGGGTCCTTTTTAGGCCATTAAAGGTTTTTACAATGCCTCAACCCCATACTTAGGGCTCATTCACATGAATGTGTCATGTTTTCAGGTCTGCCCGTGTGCCTTTGCGGAATGGAACGGGCGGCCCATCATCGAAATGCCTATTTTTGTCCGCAAAACGGACAATAATAGGCCATGATCTATAGTTTTTGCGGGCCACAGAATGAGTGCTGTCCGCATCTTTTGCGGCCTCATTGAAGTGAATGGGTCTGCGTGAAAGCAGCAAAAAATGTGGTTCGGATGCGGAACCAAACCACGTTCGTGTGAATGCACCCTTTTGCTGTAACTTGAACCTTCTATGTAGCAACTTGAAAATGTCTTATGTGCATTTATATTGGATATTTTATGATAAAATAGATTTTTGTCTAGATTACATTTTAGCAGAAGATATTTTTTTTCTTAAATTTCATTTCCAGGTGTAAGATCGTCAGTGCTTTACTGTGCATGTTTTTGGGAGATTCCAAAAGTTCAGAACTCTGAGAGACAGAGACTTGGGATCCAGCGTATGTTTTGACAGTTTCATGTCATAAAACAGTAGAGTCTCCTGAAGTAGAAAAAAATACTTTCTTCACATCATTCACAGTAGACTGTTTTATCTAATTGGTCAATTGTGTGGAAAGGTCTCTTAAAATATGTAAATAATTTACTACCTCTGAATCGTACTTTATGTTGTAATTAATTGTGCATGAAATTCTTTGCAACTTAAATTGTTAACAAAGATTAATTCAAAGTAGAAAGATTTTACTACATAGCCTTCCCAACATTATAGCTCTTCATTAGTGGTATATTTTAACAGTAAGGTTACTAATGAAACAACCACACGAGTAACGCTGAGAAATAATTACTTCTGATGAGAACAGTAATTATTTGTCTATAAAGTGGAGTATCAAAACAGTTTGTTGTTTTTTTAACACCTTCTCTTATCTGAATAGTGTAATTAATCTCTATATGGAAAGCAAATCTGCCCATATTATGCATATGTGTGCTTAAGAGCATGATAAAAGGGCTGAGCATCATTATGGCTCCATACTGTCTTCGTATTCACCACTTTACATTTCTTCTATTTCATTTTCTTACTGGGTCTCAACTTGTAAGGTGGTCACGAAGGTCACGCACACCTCATTAGTATCTGCTTTCTGACAAGATGAAAGATGTGTTTGAACATAATGGAGTAGCCATTGTTTTATTATGAAAAAAAAAAAAAACTGAAAAGAAGATATAATTGTTCTATCAAGTTACAGATAAAAGGGACAAAACATAAGTTCCACCAGAATCTTTTCTAGCAGACTCTTAGAATTAAATTCTGGTTGGAAGGTAAAGGCCAGAAGCCAAGGAAATAAAATCTTCTGTGAGGGCTCATGCATATGTATTACAGCCCTGTACATTATCCAAACTGAACAACGCCTTAATACAGAATCGGTAGAAGTCTATGGGGCCCTACTGTATGCCTCCAAAGAATCATACAGAAAAACAAATCATGGTGTGCTGTCTCAGATGTCGTATTTTAAGTGTTTTTCTTTCTAAGCAATGATTTCTCACTTTCATACAGTGGGTCAAAACCAGGAGTGGACGCTATAACCTTTCTACATTGTTGTTATGTAAGCTCATTTGCATAAAATCAGGCTTATGGGAAAGACACACAAATTAGTGTTTGAGCTGAAAAATAGGCAGATTCTGCTAATTTGCGAGTTTATGCAAATGAGCTTACACAACAGCAATGTAGAAAGGTTATTGTATTTCATGTTAGGACAATTAGAAAACTATACATTTTTCTGCAGCCCTCCTTGGCAGTGACAGAAGAGTTAGCTGGCATCCAAAAAAAAAAGTTCACAATTTTTGTCACCCTAATGATAATAAGCTGGGCACGCAGGTCCCCCAAGCCATCTGGTCAGTTCAAGCAACTTTGAGGCTTACTGGCTCTCAGGTCCTTCTGGTAAGAGGGCCGGTCTTGCAAGTCTCATTGTACACAAATCTGCCATTGTAAGGTATGCTGACAGTACCTGTCTTGTGGATAGGTTGTTGGCTTGCATGTCTGGCTTTTGGCATATAGCTTTTGAGTTATTGTCTGTGTAATAACATTTTTTTTAATGAGTTAGTGGTTATAGAGTTAATAGCTAAAAATGATTATTAAAAAAGTTGTCAGGTAGAGATTAACATAAAAACTAACAATATAAGTAATGAAGAGTGAATTAATGATCATTAAGAAGTTAAATTGTGATAATGTGCAGTAAAATAAATGTTTATATAAAAGCAATTAAGTTATTAAAATGTAATTGAATAGCATTATACAAAAAGAATGTGAAAGGGTTAATAATAAGAAGGGGGCATGTTTAAACTTATTAAGGTTCACAATTAGGTAATATAGCTTAACCAATGGGGTTTAAGGAACTTTAAGCAGTCATTTATTAGTTAATTGAGTTAATTGTGAAACAGGGTAGCAGTATAAGGGTTTTTTTTTTTTTTTTTCAGGACAAGTTATATTCGTCAATTGGTCAATTGCACTGTTTATTTTACTGTAGCTTGTATTGGAAAACGTGAAAACAAATATTCTTGATTTTTTTTTTCTTTACACTATTTGCAGCACAGTAAAAATGACATGGAGACATTATTTTGATGGTCTGTAGTTACAGCAATACCAAATATACATTTTTCTAATGTATTTTCTACTACTTTTGAAAAAAATAAAAACCTTTTTTTCTTTGCATCACCATATTTTTACAGCTATAACTTTTTATATATTCAGTCTATAGAGCTGTAAGAGAACTCGTTTTTTGCAGGGCAAACTTTCGTTTTTAATGTTATTTCGGAGTACAGATGACTTTTTGTTCATTTTTAATTAATAGTGATGAGCGAGCCGGAGCGGCAAGATTCGGGATTCGCACGAATCTTGCCTGCTTCGGCTCGGCTCGGCATCCCGAGGCAGCGCGGATTCGTGAAGATTCGTGAGTCACTGCCAATTTGAAATGCCCGTTTTTTTCCAGCCAATCAGCATCAAAGGGAAGCCTGTGGGAACGCCTGCTGTGATGTAACAGCCCCTATACCTCCCCAGCAGTGATTGGCTGGCAGTGACATGTGACCTAAATTTACATAAGGTAGGGACCTGCAGCATCAGCCTCAGGCCTCATTCACACGTCCGCAAAAATCGTCCGCATCCGATCCGCAATTTGCGGACCGGGTGCGGACCAGGTGCGGACCCATTCACAGTCAATGGGGCCGCAAAAGATGCGGACGGCACACTGTGTGCCGTCCGCATCCACACTTCCGTTCCGTGGATCTGGAAAAAAATAGAACATGTCCTATTCTTGTCCGGATCCACGGACAGGAAAAGGCATTTCTATCATGTGCATTCCGCAAATTGCGGACTGCACATGGGCCGCTGTCCGTGTTTTGCGGATCCGCAAATTGCGGATCCGCAAAACACGGACAACACCAAACGGACGTCTGAATGAGCCCTTAGGAAGCATCAGAGGCATCCCTACATGCTGCCCCTGGTGTTTCCTATGCATTTCCAAGGTGTTTCCATCATTTTCTGAGGTTTTCACATGTTGGGGCAAACTTGACTGTTCAGAACCTTTGGCCCCTGCAAAAAGATTCGGGTCTCCCATAGACTTTAATGGGATTTGTGATTCGGCCTGAATCCACGAATCCTGCGGTGGGATTCGGGCCGAATACCGAATCCCCGAATCTTTTAGGATTCGCTCATCTCTATTAATTAACTTTTTTGTGCAGGCCAGGTGACAATAAAAATGCTAAATTCTATGTTTTTATTTTTTTCCATTATGGTGTATACCACTTAGGAAAAAATGTATTTATTTTGTTTATTATTTATTTGATTATGTTAAAGTTGATGAGTATGGCTTACAGCCAAGGAATACCCAAAAGTCATTATCTCAGAAAATTAGAATATTATATTAGACCAACTGTTATTTTTTTTTTAAAAAACACAGAAATGTTGGCAAAATGAAAAGTATGTACAGTAAATGCACTCAATACTTGGTTGGGGCTCCTTTTGCATGAATGACTGCATCTATATGGCATGGCATGGAGGCGATCAGCCTATGGCACTGCAGAGGTCTTATGGAAGCCCAGGTTGCTTTCATAGCAGCCTTCAGCTCATCTGCACTGTTGGGTCTGGTGTCTCTCATTTCCTCTTGACAATACCTCATGGATTCTCTATGGGGTTAAGGTCAGGCAAGTTTGCTGGCCAATTAAGCACAGTGATACTGTGGTTATTAAACCAGGTATTGGCACTTTTGGCAGTGTGGACAGGTGCCAAGTCCTGCTGGAAAATAAAAATTGCATCTCCAAAAAGCTTGTTGGCAGAGGGAAGCATGAAGTGCTTTAAAATTTCCTGGTAGACGGCTGCACTGACTTTGGTCTTGATAAAACACAGTGGACCTACACTAGCAGATGACATGGCTCCCCAAACCATCATTGATTGTGGAAACCTCACACTAGACCTCAAGCAGCTTGGATTGAGTGCCTCTCCACTCTTCCTCCACACTCTGGGACCTTGATTTCCAAATGAAATGCAACATTTACTTTCATCTGAGAACAACACATTTGACCACTGAGCAACAGTCCAGTTTTTTTTCTCCTTGCCTCAGGTAAGACGCTTCTGGCGTTGTCTATTGGTCATGAGTGGCTTGACACATGGAATGCGACACTTGTAGCCCATGTCCTGGATATGTCTGTGTGATGGCTTTTAAAGCACTGACTCCAACAGAAGTCCACTCCTTGTGAATCTCCCCCAATCTTAGGAGAGTCCTTTTCTTAACAATCCTATCAAGGCTGTGGTTCTCCCTTTTGCTTGTGCACCTTTTTCTACCACCCCTTTTCCTTCCACCCAACTTTCCATTAATATACTTGGATAAAGCACTCTGTGAACAGCCAGCTTCTTTAGCAATGACCTTTTGTGGCTTACCCTACTTGTGGAGTGTGTCAATGACAGCCTTCTGGACATCTGTCAAGACAACAGTCTTCCCCATGATTGTATCGCCTACTGAACCAGACTAAGGGACATTTTTAAAGGCTTAGGAAGCCTTTGCAGGTGTTTTGGGTAATTATTCTATTTTTCTGAGATAATGGATTTGGGGTTTTCATTGGCTGTAAGCCATAATCATCAACATTAACATAAATAAACACTTCAAAAAGTTCACTCTGTAATTACTCTATATAATATATGTGTTTAAATTTTTGAACTGAATTACTGAAAAAATAACTTTTTGATGATATTCTTATTTATTGAGATACACTTGTATAATACTTTGCTTCTTGATCAGCTGATTTCATGCTAGGTAAGCATCAAGACAGTCTTGTGGTCTTAGCTCTGCCCTCATCTCGCCCTCTTCCCATACAACTTCAGTGTTAGGATCCTCCTCTTGCAGAAAGCTGGCTTCTGAAAGCCCTGGCCTCATGAGTCCAGGCGTGAGTATCACTGGCACTGCTGTCAATGACTTCTAGGCATGTAATAGTCAGCCATCCACTCACACCTGTAATCATTATAGTTCTTTTTTCTTATTAACCCAACAGCCAGACACATGTGGACCTTCCACCACATGGTCTAATTAGGGATTCCTACCTATTACTCTATGGACTGTGTTTATTGCCAGTCAATGAGACCCATGAGTTTTAATAAGCCTAACTAAATTATTGACATTCAACAAAAAATAGAATGATTCCAATGTCTTCATTGCCTAAGGCAGCATTAGTGCCAAAGTCACCTTTTGTTTTTTCTTATCCTGCCTCTAGTTTTTTTTTTGTTTTTTTTTTTACTTTAAGGTAAATACAGTAGGAAAGCAGGGGCACACTGTAGCTTAGTACCAGGGGAAACTTGGAAAGTAAAGTGAAGAAGGTCAGTCTGAAGAAGGTTGACTTCAAGTTTGATTAAATATTAAAGGAAAATTGATGTTTCTTTGAGTTCCATTAAGGAATAGCATGTATCAGTCTTATTAATGCATTCTTTCTTGCTGCTTCTATCATCAGACATGAAATCCATCACCCTGGAGCCTTTGCAATGGCATGATCAGGCTTTAGTGACAACTGATGGGGATAAATCTGTGTCACTTACAAACACCAGTGATCCAGTATGATGAACTTTCGAGGACCGTGCCACGAAGGCTCTCCCAAGGAGCGAAGGAAGGAGACAGAAACTGCAACTTACAATCTTACAGATAATTTTGGAGAAAATTGAGGGAAGGATAGCTTGCACTGTCTTCCCAGCAGGCATAGATGATACTGTTCATGAGAAGCTAGATTGATATGTTATAAGGATTGGTTACAGAAGACGAGAAAGCAAGAGCAAAAATATAAAATTCTGATAAGAAGCAGAAAGAATGCTCGATTACAAGGAAATAAGTACAATATACAAAAGTCGAGAGTTTGATAGACAGTAAGGTGGATGATGGAAAGGTGTGTTTCCGCTGGAGATCTTTAAGCACAGGATTTTGACAACACATCATTTCAAACCACTTCTTCGAGTAGTAAATAACAAATTCAGGTTTCTAAAATATAAAAAAATGGAATAAGTAAGTGCTGTGGGGATTAAAACCATGGAACACAATGCAGAATATTTTTAATAACGAAGAATAAGAAAGTATATAAACAAATATATAACATTTATAATAGAGAAAAGAAAATTTCACCTAGGCACTGAAACCACACAAAGTAATCAGTTATGGATAATGATACTTAAGATGTGTAATTATGTAATGGACTTTATATTCACAGACAATTCCTAATTCTTTGACATGAGAATGCAACATAGAAAATTCACACTTGATTAAAATTTCCTTCTGCCTTTAATTCTGTCGTCCATTCAAAGCTGATAGTTCTTTATAGGAACTTGGCTTGTTCTGAGAATTTTCTGACAACAAAAGAACATTTTGACATTTAGACTTCTGTCTTTCTTGAGATTGTCTATTTTACATATGAAAAAGCATATTTTGATTTGGCTTATTGACTCGTGCAGCTGTGGTGACATGATCAAACACAACAAAGTATACAAGAAAATCCTTTGTAACATATTTCAGTTTTTGTTAAAACAAAGAATGTTCATTGCTTAACTGGAAACTAAAAATCGATTGTTATAATGGAACCTGGATTGGATACAGTGCTATTGGAAAATAAGTCATAACCATCAGTTTGCTTCAAAGCTGATCAAAGTACAACATATTGAATAAGGAGAATATGTTATAATACAGAAATCTTTAAAAAAATAGCTATAATAAAAATATATGCACTTCATTTGTGGGCTGACATCATCTTATTTAACCGGTCTTTGGGTCTGCCATAGGAAATAATTCTAAGAGTCTACCTTTTAGCTATACAAAACAAGAGAACATCCAACTACAGATCATTTGCCTTTGTAACATCAATGTTCTGCCACCATCTCCCCATGGCCACAGGAGCACTCACCTACCCTCCTGCTTTGTCCTCCCAGCAGGCCTTGCCCAGTGGTGCCTCTCTGCTCATTCCCAGCAGGCATGGCCAGTGGAGTAATGCTGCTCTATCCACTCCATGCTAACTGTGGTCTTCTCCTCGTCTGCAGTGCCTCTATCAGGCTTTATGGTGTAGACGTTCCCTCCAGATTATAAAGGACCAGGGCATATTATGTCAGCCCATTAGTCTGTGAGCATTTCCGGGATATTTAAGAAAAAAACTTCCTCTGTATGGGAATGCCTAGGTAGCAGATGTTCTAGCTAGCTCATTCCCTGAGAAGGTACACTTTCAATGTTCTAATCTCCCATGCTCAACCTCTACTTCTTAATTGGATTTGATCCTTTGATGGCTGACCTGATCTCTGCCTGACTTTTAAATTGACCCTGTACTGCCTGACTTAACCTTCTGCTTGTTATTCAGATTGTACAAACTCTGTCTGCCCTGCACCTCAGCCTGTCATTGACTACAGTTTTGCCTTATCCCTTGGTGCTTTGCATTAGTGTCTCTTGACTCCCATGGGTCAGCAGTCACTGAACAGAGACTATTCCAAGAGGAAGCAGTCTTGTGAAGTCCATATCCTGTATGGGGATGAAAGGGTGAATAGTAGGGGTCTGCCAGGACAATGCTCTTATGAATATCCCCAAGCCAAATCTGTTTAGTTACAAAGCGGATCCATATACATTTTCATTACAGCCCTTCAGTTATGTTGATATTATTTTGCTGGGTAGAATAATGCTGCAGTTTCCATTGTTCTTTCTGTTCAAATAATTGAACCCTGAGAAAGCAAGTCAGGTGAAGATGACTAATCCAATAGAAAAGAGAAATACTACTCTGAACAGAACCTAACTGCCTCCCAAAGTTTACTGTTATTGCTTACTCAGGTCATATCAAGAGGTACTATTGTGGAACAAGACAGAAAATACCAGTTGCAAAAGACCAGAGTCACCCCTAAATCTGGTGGTGCTCTGCTGAAGAATTATGCTATGTCAGAAGAACCAAGGCCCATAGAAGATCTTCAGATGAGCTAGTCTGAACCTGTGCTCTGCAGGATCAAAACTGTAGGCGGTGCTCATGCTACCAGCAGTTCTGCTTGTATCTACAAAACATGCACACATTAATTTACAGTACATGTTCTAGTTTCTAGATTGATGTCCAAACTTATTTGACCACTACTTAACCAACTCTCCACTATGTAGAGAACACATTCATTAGGGAGTCTGAAAGACTGTATAATACATTTTACATTAGATATCTTGATAGGCAGCACAGTGTCTCAGTGGTTGATTTAAAAATGACTAAGGACAATATTAGCGTAAATTTTGTATGTTCATTGTGGCCTCCCATATTCAAAAACATACTGGTAGGTGTTTCAGTGTTTTTATGAGCCACAACTGTTCTGCTTAATCTGCCCAGCAACCTTGACCCACCTCCCCCTGTCTTCTTCCCAGCGGGTCAAGACCTTTGGTCCACTCTGCTACTGCCATGCAGGCTGCTACCTACTTGCTGGCAAGGCATCTCCTCCTTTGCCCATTGGGCACATGCAAGTGCTTCCTCGTTCTTAAAGGGCCAGCATACATGCATTCTCATCTTAACCAGTCAATGGCTGGCGAACCTGGAGTACTTTAGCAGTAAGTGGGTGCCTGAGCAGTAGGTTGCTTAGTTTGGTAGTTCCTGCAAAGGTGTGCTCTTTCTATTTGCCTGCCCGTGTACCAACCTCTGTCTGTTTACTGGACTCTGACCCTCCGTTGCTTGACATGATCTGTACCTCACCTCCACATTGAACCTTTGTTGCCTGCCTTAACATTGGCCTGTCCCTGACAATGATTTTGCCTGAACCCTCAGTGTCCCATACCTGTGTGGCCTGATGGTTCCCCTCTGGCAAAGTCCAAATCTCTGTGTAAGGGTTAAAGGGTGAATACTAGGTGGCTGCCAGGATACCGCACTTAGGATTAGACCAAAGTCAAATCTGTTGACTGTATGACAAATCTGTATGGCATCCTTTGAAATTAGTCCTAGTTTGTGTGGATGTATTCACAGTTCAGTGAGTACTCAGAGTTGAGTGATGAAATCTCTTTACCACACTGTTAAATATGTTGCTGTTATATTAAGCACAGCCGCAGTATAATGTACGGCACAGTGCTTCGTTAGCTGGAAGAAAGCCGCAACGCTCACAGGAGCGGGTGTTGGATCCCCACCGATTAGATACTGATGTCCTATCCAGAAGGTCATCAGTTAAAAAGTCATGAAAAACCTATTTAATTGTGAGAAGAAAGCTACTATGCTGGAATCCACCACTGTCAGCTGTTGTATATGAAAAAGACTAATGCAACAATTTAATATTGTCTTGTCAGTGAAGTTAACTGGTTCCCTCCTTTTCATTCATTGTGTCTCAATTAGTTAATTTCTAGGCTCTACCCATGTTGGGGGAAAAGAGAAGGGCCTTGAATTCAGCAGCAGCTCTTTGTAGTTGTGGCTTAGGCTACTTTCACAATTGATTTTACTACGGATCCGGCGGGTGAAGGGGCCCACCGGATCCGTAGTGATAATGCAACCTTGTGGATCCATAATGAAGGGATCCGGTTGTCCGGATGTAGCAGCGCTTCTCCTCTTTCACTCCTTTCACTCGCAGTAAAAGTACGCTATTCGTACGCATTAGCGTACAATGCATAGAATTAGCATACAAATGCGTACGCAATTAGTGTACAATGCATAACATTAGCATATAAATGCGTATGCATTAGCATAAAAATTCACACGCTACAACTGTATTATCTTTAAACATCGCTAGAACGGATCCGTCATGATCTCCATTGAAAGTCAATGGAGGACGGATCCGTTTACTGAGTGTTATACTGAACGGATCCGTCCCCATTGATTTGCATTGGGGGTCATGACGGATCCGTCTTGGTGCGGATGCCCAGGACTGAGAGCAAACCGCAGCATGTTGCGGTTTGTTCTCCGTTCTGGAGACGGAACGGAATGCTTTCAGGAGCATTCCGTTGTCTTCAGTTCAGTTTTGTCCCCATTGACAATGAATGGGGACAAAACGGAAACTTTTTTTTTTCCCGGTATTGAGCCCCTATGATGGAACTCAATACCGGAAAAAGAAAACGCTAGTGTGAAAGTAGCCTTATAGAGAGTAGTGTCAAGTGGGGGACCCCTCCATTATTTGCCTAATAGGACACATGGATAGGGGTTGTCTAAGTCACTTAACCCCTTTAGTATTTCCATTCATAGGAAAGGTAAACTTTGGAATTACAATAGCCAACAGAGTGACACAAAACTTAGTTTTTTTCAAGGATATCTGCCACTAATCTAAGGTTATCTTAACAGAAAGAAAAGAAAGGATGCATGTTGAGAAAAGAACAAAGGTAAGAAAGAACATGTGTATGTGGATGCTGGATTGGGGATTCATTCCTAAATGACAAGGAAGGAAGGGAAGAATGAGCGTGAATCTGATTAGATATCTACTGAAAACAATGGACATGTCCGTGACAAAATGTAGCATTAATTAATCTGCCTCAGTTAATTCCACTTACCCTTTATCCATAATATTTGAGAGATAAAGATAATTAGGATATTAGGACAGGAAAAAAATAATTGTTTGTTATACCGTAATTACAATCTTTAGGTGATGAATTAGACAGTGTGAAATCTACTTGTCACATACTGCAGTGTTAGATGCTGCTGAACAATAGGGCACAGGAGTGTTTACACTGAAACATTCATCTTGGCTTGTGAATAAATAAGATCTTAGATGCTCATAAAATATAAAATAAATTCATAGTTGACAAAATAAGTGTCCTGCATTTTGTGCTCAAAGTAAATGCAAATTGTATAATCACCCTAATAAATAACATGGGTTAAGATACTATTAGATGTGGATAATGTTACTAGAGGCCATCCATTTTTGACATGAATTTCTTTTGTTTGTTTTTCTCTTGGTTTTTATGTAAAATAAAATTATGTGAATTTGTAGCTGTTTTTCTTTTTAGCTATTTGTGTGCACTGGAGTCTTGAGTCACTTGAATTTGATTCTGACCAGGGGTAACTGTTTTTTTTTTTACAACACTTCAAATACATACTGTTATTTGTCAACTTTATGAAGTGGTCATGCGGGAGCAGGTAATGGTGGCGGGGCTGTGTCTAATGATAAAGTATCTTAGCACCACATACAATTAGAATTCTTGGATGGTTGCTTTCCAGGAGAACTCAGCTCTCCATGAGCTATGTTGGAGAGGTCTCCCTTTTTCCAGGACATTTTGGGAGAGTTGGCAACAGTGGCATAGCTAGAGCTGACTGGGCTCCACAGGAAATTTTCAACCCCCCCCTCAGAGACTGCTTCGCAACCCCCTCCTCCCATGCGACCCCTGCTCTTGTGGCTAGTCAAGATGAGGCCCGGCAGCAGCTCCGTCCATTTCCCACAGTGTCACTGCATATAATGTAGTTTTATAATACTCCTGAGGGGCCCCTAACAGTAAAATCTTTTAGTCCTCCTCCTGGGTGGGCCCCTTCTGAGTTTGGGCCCCAAAGCAGCCGCTTCCCCTGCTTCCCCTGTAACCACGCTCCTGGTTTGCAAGAATAGTTTGATTAGCTCTCTAGTAATTTGGCCCTTGTGAGTATTCTTGAAATATAGTAGGAAAATTACATGGTAAGGGATTGATGTGATGTCAGTCTCTTTACAGCACTGCAGAATACAGTATGTTGGTGTTATATCAACTATGGGAAATAGATAACCGCGGAACCATAAACCAGCTGGGTCCAAGCTAGGGTTTGCTGGGTTCAAAGTAGTCTTTTTTGTGCCATTTTATACAAATGGTATATTATGGTTGTGATACCATATTCTCTATGGTGGTACCTTAGAGAGAATATCTGCATAATATTGTGCCATATGAAAGCACCATAAGGGGACACATGGAGTTCATATTTCAAATAACCCATTTTATCTAGCCTTATACGTTCCTAAGGGTATGTTCATACCTGGCAGATATGCTGCAGATTTTCCATAATGTGATTGCTGGTGGAATTGCAAGTGGCAGCGATTTACAGTACCGGCATATGGGATAAGATTCTCATTCACATGCTGCAGTGTGGTCGATTTTTCCTGCTGAATTTACAATTCCTGTTATGTATCCCTACTAGAGATGAGCGAGTAGTGTTCGATCGAGCTGGTATTCGATCGAATACTACGCTATTCGGCATACTCGATTTCGATCGAGTATAACGGCGATGGCGCACTTAGAATTCGTTTCCCCTCCCACCTTCCCTGGCGCTCTTTTTCCACCAATCACCATGCAGGGGGGGTATGACAGGCCTGCGGAGCACGCTGGCAGCGCGAAAACGGCGTCTACATGGATTGGCTGGAAAAACCACGTGACCTCGAATCATAAAAACTCAGCTCTTCCTGCTCGTTCGCATATGCTGCGTGAACTTAGTCAGGGACAGAGGCTGGAGAAGGGAGAGAGAGGTTTTAGCTGTTGGACAGGCAGGAGCGTGTTTAAAAGCCCTTATCAGGGATACTATAGTGCAGTACAGTGATAGCTTTACTACCATATACACTCTGCAGAGAACGGCTGCTGTATTCAGGGATAGCTGCTGGAGTAGGGACAGAGAGAGGCATTAGTGGTGTATTAGGTGCTCTGCTACATACCAAACTATATTTGGCACTACTGTTCTGCGTTCTTTTTGGCTGCAAAACCCTGTTATATACCTAGTGTGTATATGCACCATCTGATCTTCTGGCAGTATACGGCTGTGTACATTTTTTTTTTTTAAATACAGTTTCTTTGGCTCTAGTGTTCTGGGTTCTGTGTGCCTGCAATACCCTTTTTGTATACCAGGTGTAAATACCCACCGTCTGACCTGTTAATACACGGCTGTGTACCTAGAAATATAAAAAAAAGGCATTTTATTTGGCACCTGTACTGTGCGTTCTGCGTGCTTGCAAAAATCTTTTATATACGTGCTGTTAATACACACCGTCTGACCTGTTAGTACACGGCTGTGTACCTAGAAATATTTTAAAAAAAAGGCATTTTATTTGGCATCTGTACTGTGCGTTCTGCGTGCTTGCAAAAATCTTTTATATACGTGCTGTTAATACACACCGTCTGACCTGTTAGTACACGGCTGTGTACCTAGAAATATAAAAAAAAGGCATTTTATTTGGCACCTGTACTGTGCGTTCTGCGTGCTTGCAAAAATCTTTTATATACGTGCTGTTAATACACACCGTCTGACCTGTTAGTACACGGCTGTGTACCTAGAAATATTAAAAAAAGGCATTTTATTTGGCACCTGTACTGTGCGTTCTGCGTGCTTGCAAAAATCTTTTATATACGTGCTGTTAATACACACCGTCTGACCTGTTAGTACACGGCTGTGTACCTAGAAATATTAAAAAAAAAGGCATTTTATTTGGCACCTGTATTGTGCGTTCTGCGTGCTTGCAAAAATCTTTTATATACGTGGTGTTAATACACACCATCTGACCTGTTAGTACACGGCTGTGTATCTAGAAATATAAAAAAAAAGGCATTTTATTTGGCACCTGTACTGTGCGTTCTGCGTGCTTGCAAAAATCTTTTATATACATGGTGTTAATACACACCGTCTGACCTGTTAGTACACGGCTCTGTACCTAGAAATATTTTTTAAAAAAGGCATTTTATTTGGCACCTGTACTGTGCATTCTGCGTGCCTGCAAAAATCTTTTATATACGTGGTGTTAATACACACCATCTGACCTGTTAGTACACGGCTGTGTACCTAGAAATATAAAAAAAAAGGCATTTTATTTGGCACCTGTACTGTGCGTTCTGCGTGCTTGCAAAAATCTTTTATACACGTGGTGTTAATACACACAGTCTGACCTGTTAGTACACGGCTGTGTACCTAGAAATATAAAAAAAAAGGCATTTTATTTGACACCTGTACTGTGCGTTCTGCGTGCTTGCAAAAATCTTTTATATACGTGGTGTTAATACACACCGTCTGACCTGTTAGTACCCGGCTATGTACCTAGAAATATAAAAAAAAAAGGCATTTTATTTGGCACCTGTACTGTGCGTTCTGCGTGCTTGCAAAAATCTTTTATATACGTGTTGTTAATACACACCGTCTGACCTGTTAGTACACGGCTGTGTACCTAGAAATATAAAAAAAAAGGCATTTTATTTGGCACCTGTACTGTGTGTTCTGCGTGCTTGCAAAAATCTTTTATATACGTGGTGTTAATACACACCGTCTTACCTGTTAGTACACGGCTGTGTACCTAGAAATATAAAAAAAAAGGCATTTTATTTGGCACCTGTACTGTGCGTTCTGCGTGCTTGCAAAAATCTTTTATATACGTGGTGTTAATACACACCGTCTGACCTGTTAGTACACAGCTGTGTACCTAGAAATATTAAAAAAAAAGGCATTTTATTTGGCACCTGTACTGTGCGTTCTGCGTGCTTGCAAAAATCTTTTATATACGTGGTGTTAATACACACCGTCTGACCTGTTAGTACACGGCTGTGTACCTAGAAATATAAAAAAAGGCATTTTATTTGGCACCTGTACTGTGCGTTCTGCGTGCTTGCAAAAATCTTTTATATACGTGGTGTTAATACACACCGTCTGACCTGTTAGTACACGGCTGTGTACCTAGAAATATAAAAAAAAGGCATTTTATTTGGCACCTGTACTGTGCGTTCTGCGTGCCTGCAAAAGTCTTTCATATACGTGGTGTTAATACACACCGTCTGACCTGTTAGTACACGGCTGTGTATCTAGAAATATAAAAAAAAAGGCATTTTATTTGGCACCTGTACTGTGCGTTCTGCGTGCTTGCAAAAATCTTTTATATACATGGTGTTAATACACACCGTCTGACCTGTTAGTACACGGCTCTGTACCTAGAAATATTTAAAAAAAAGGCATTTTATTTGGCACCTGTATTGTGCGTTCTGCGTGCTTGCAAAAATCTTTTATATACGTGGTGTTAATACACACCGTCTGACCTGTTAGTACACGGCTGTGTACCTAGAAATATAAAAAAAAAAGGCATTTTATTTGGCACCTGTACTGTGCGTTCTGCGTGCTTGCAAAAATCTTTTATATACGTGCTGTTAATACACACCGTCTGACCTGTTAGTACACGGCTGTGTACCTAGAAATATTAAAAAAAAAGGCATTTTATTTGGCACCTGTATTATGCGTTCTGCGTGCTTGCAAAAATCTTTTATATACGTGGTGTTAATACACACCGTCTGACCTGTTAGTACACGGCTGTGTATCTAGAAATATAAAAAAAAAGGCATTTTATTTGGCACCTGTACTGTGCGTTCTGCGTGCTTGCAAAAATCTTTTATATACATGGTGTTAATACACACCGTCTGACCTGTTAGTACACGGCTCTGTACCTAGAAATATTTTTAAAAAAGGCATTTTATTTGGCACCTGTACTGTGCGTTCTGCGTGCCTGCAAAAATCTTTTATATACGTGGTTTTAATACACACCGTCTGACCTGTTAGTACACGGCTGTGTACCTAGAAATATAAAAAAAAAGGCATTTTATTTGGCACCTGTACTGTGCGTTCTGCGGGCTTGCAAAAATCTTTTATATACGTGGTGTTAATACACACCGTCTGACCTGTTAGTACCCGGCTATGTACCTAGAAATATAAAAAAAAAAGGCATTTTATTTGGCACCTGTACTGTGCGTTCTGCGTGCTTGCAAAAATCTTTTATATACGTGGTGTTAATACACACCGTCTGACCTGTTAGTACACGGCTGTGTACCTAGAAATATAAAAAAAAAGGCATTTTATTTGGCACCTGTACTGTGCGTTCTGCGTGCTTGCAAAAATCTTTTATATACGTGGTGTTAATGCACACCGTCTGACCTGTTAGTATACTGCTGTGTACGCCAAATATTGTAACCAAAAAAAAAAAAATGCGGAGGGCTAGCGAAATCGTGGACGAGGACGGAGGCGCGGAAATGCTGTTGGGGGCCTTGTTGAAGCCAGTGGGGATACAATGCGTGCTGGTGAGGGGCAGCCAGGATTCCGCTCATCCAGAATCCCTGCCTTTATGGGACAGTTAAGCAGGGGGCGGGTTACACCGCTGTTGAGGCCTGAGCAGTGTGAACAGGTGGTGCAATGGATAGCCGATAACGCTTCCACACAGTTGTCCACCAGCCAGTCATCCACAGAGTCTCACTCTGACCCTCCTTCCTCCACACCTGGCCAACAGAGTCATCCCACCCTTGACCCCTCCCAGGAGCTCTTTTCAGGTCCTTTTTCAGATGTGCCGGAAGAATCCCTGGAGCTACCAGAGGAATTTGTTTGTAGTGATGCCCAACCACTTGAGTATTCGCCATCTCCTGCTGATGTGGACCCTGAACCAGCATCTGTTATCATGAGCGATGATGATGATGAGACGCAGTTGCCATCAAGGGAGGCTGTTGGAATGTCCAGTGGGCAGGAGGAGGAGCAGAGTGAGGAAGTGGAAGAGGAGGTGGTAGATGACGAAATGACCGACCCCACTTGGCCAGGGGTGATGTCCAGCGGGGAAAGCAGTGGAGAGGTGGTGGTCTGCGCAGCACCGAAAAAGGCAGCAAGAGGCAGAGGGATGTCCAGAGGCAGAGGGATGTCCAGAGGCAGAGGGATGTCCAGAGGCAGAGGACAGTCCAGACAGAGAAGTGAGGCCACAGCCAGCAGGGCCGAAGCTGTTCCCGGCAGCAGGCAGTCGCGCGAAGCTCCCCCATCGAGGCCTCGTACTTCTGTGGTGTGGAGAATTTTTAATGTTTGTGCGGATGACAAACTGAGCGCGGTTTGCACACTCTGCCACGCAAAACTGAGTAGGGGCTCTGAGAAGAGCAATATGACCACCTCAGGCATGCGGTGTCACTTGGAAGTCAAGCACTGGGCTGAGGGGGAGAGAGCAAACGCAATACAACCTGCGCCAGGTCTTTCTGCCACTGCAGTCCAGACCTCCAGCCAGGACACCTCCACATCTGCCTCTGCCTCAACTACTTTGGGGCCTTCTCCTGCTGCCTCCCCTTCCCCCGCATCTTCGCCTGCACCTTCACACTCCTCGTCCCATCAACTGTCCATCTCGCAGGCGTTCGACCGCAGGCGGAAGTACGCCTCAAGTCACCCCCAAGCCCAAGCCTTAAACTGCCACATCTCCAAACTGCTGGCCCTGGAGATGTTGCCGTTTAGGCTTGTGGAGACGCAGGCCTTCCGCGACCTGATGGCGGCTGCTGCACCTCGCTATTCCGTCCCCAGCCGCCACTACTTTTCCCGGAGTGCCGTCCCCGCCCTGCACCAGCACATGTCGCGTAACATCAGGCGGGCCCTGAGGTACGCAGTCAGCGCAAAGGTCCACTTGACCACCGACTCGTGGACAAGCGCTTGCAGCCAGGGACGATACATCTCTTTGACGGCACACTGGGTGAATGTTGTGGAAGCAGGGACGGGGTCGCAAACAGAGACGGCCTACCTACCACCCCCGCCCAAGATTGCCAGCACGGGTTCTGATAAACCCCCCTCCTCTTCCTCCTCCTCCTCTGCCTTAACATCGCCCTCAGCCGCTAGCTGGAAGCGTTGCAGCACTGGCGCGGGGAGACGTCAGCAGGCGGTGCTTAAGCTCATCAGCTTCGGCGACAAGAAGCACAGCGCCCCAGAGGTGAGGGACGCCATATTGCAGCAGACGGAGATGTGGCTGTCGCCGCTGCAGCTAGGGCCAGGCATGGTCGTGTGCGATAACGGCCGTAACCTGGTGGCGGCTCTGGAGCTTGCCGAACTCAATCACGTACCATGCCTGGCCCACGTTTTTAATCTGGTAGTCCAAAAATTTCTAAAGGCTTACCCCAACCTGGCAGAGCTACTGGTGAAAGTGCGGCGCTTGTGCGCTCACTTTCGGAAGTCAACTGTAGCTGCTGCTAGCTTAAAAAAACTCCAGCAACGCCTCTATTTGCCTGAACATCGGCTGTTGTGCGACCTGCCGACTCGCTGGAATTCCACCTATTCCATGTTGGCCAGGGTGTGTGAGCAGCAGAGAGCATTGATGGAGTACCAGATTATGAATCCACGCGTGCCTCCAACTCAGCTCCCTCAGTTTGCCAACCACGAGTGGCCATGGATGGCAGACATATGCGATGTACTGCGTATCTTTGAGGAGTCCACCAAGAAGGTCAGCAGTGAGGACGCTATAGTGAGCGTAACCATCCCGCTCCTATGCGTCCTTAAAGAATCGCTCATCGCAATAAGGGAGAACGCATTGCACGCAGAGGAGACGGGGGTAGGAGGAGACGCAACGGAGCTACACAGTCAGACCACACTTTTGTCTGCTTCTCGGTGGCAGTTGCAGGAGGAGGATGAGGAGGAGGAGGACGACGTGGAGGTGGCTGTGGAAGAGGAGGAGGATGCTGGCGGCGAGGGTAGCAGTCAGGCTGTGTGCGTCCCATTGGTTCAGCGCGGATGGGGCGGAGAGGAGGCGGATGAGGAAGAGGAGGAAATGGCAAGTGATCTTTCTGGTGGGGGCAGTGACGTCATGCCTATTCAGAGTCTGGCACACATGGCTGACTTCATGCTGGGCTGCTTTTCCCGGGACACACGTGTTGTCCGGATAGTGGAGAACAAACTGTACTGGGTCTTCGCACTCCTGGACCCCCGGTATAAAGATAACGTCTCCTCTTTTATTCCGGTATAGGAGAGGACGAATCGATTGCTGGAATACCAGAGGGAACTCGTGCAGAACATGATGGAGATTTTCCCACCCACCATCGCTGGCGGCAGAGAGGAGAGGGTCTCCCAGAGTCCCACAACATCGATCAGGCCCATAGCCACCAGGGGAACACTCTCCAAGGTGTGGGACACGTTCATGGCACCCCCTCGTGCAACTTCCATCACTGCGGGGCCCGCTATCAGCAGGAGGGACAAGTATCGGCGGATGTTGCGGGAGTACCTTGCAGACCGTACCCCTGTCCTCCCCGATCCCTCGGCGTCCTACACTTACTGGGTCTCCAAGTTGGACACGTGGCTGGAACTGTCCCTGTACGCCTTGGAGGTGCTTGCCTGCCCTGCCGCCAGCGTGCTATCAGAAAGGGTGTTCAGCGCAGCCGGGGGCATTATAACCGATAAGCGCAGCCGCCTGTCAACCGACAGGCTGACGCTAATCAAAATGAACAGCAAGTGGATTGACCCGGACTTTGCTTCTCCAACAGAGGAAAGCAGCCAAAAGTGAAGTGCCATCTGTATGAAGTGCCATTTCCTCCTCCACCTCCTCCTCCTTAACCGCCGTAGAATTGCTCCGTAAAAAAAAAAAAATAAAAATATTTATGGCTCACCTCTTGGGCCTACAAGCAATTTTTATCATGGCTCACCTCTTGGGCCTACAAGCAATTTTTATCATGGTTCACCTCTTGGGCCTACAAGCAATTTTTATCATGGCTCACCTCTTGGGCCTACAAGCAATTTTTATCATGGCTCACCTCTTGGGCCTACAAGCAATTTTTATCATGGCTCACCTCTTGGGCCTACAAGCAATTTTTATCATGGCTCACCTCTTGGGCCTACAAGCAATTTTTATCATGGCTCACCTCTTGGGCCTAAAAGCAATTTTTATCATGGCTCACCTCTTGGGCCTACAAGCAATTTTTATCATGGCTCACCTCTTGGGCCTACAAACAATTTTTAAGAGGTCTCACCTCTTGGGCCTACAAACAATTTTTATTATGGCTCACCTCTTGGGCCTTAATGCAATTTTTAAGAGGTCTCACCTCTTTGGCCTCCACTTAATTTTTTCGAGGGCTCACCTCTTGGGCCTCCATATAATTTTTTCGAGGGCTCACCTCAAGCTAACTTTGCGCACTCATTAAAATATTTTCACAACAAGGACCTAAGAGCCCTCGATGGGAGAGCTTTGTGTGGGGGCCTGTTATAGGGAAGAGATGCGGCCCTGCGGGCTCTAGCCTGCCTTCTCCATGAGCCTCTGGCCAGCCCACGGCCTCTTCCTGCCTTTTGCGGTCCTACGCATCCCTCAACATCCCCACTGCTTTACCTGCTAGACATGACACTGGGCCAGGTCGGGTCACTGACTTCGTCATACTCAACCACCTCCTCTTACACTGCCTCACTTTGCTCCAATTGCCTCCCTTGCTGGCAACTGTGTCTCATCATCGTCCCTAATCATTTTACACTTTAGTGCCCGTTCCACACCACCATCAGCTAGAGATGGAGCTTGCTCCAGTGTTTGGGCATCAGAACAAACAAAATCCTCAGATAGCTCCTGCGATTCTTGCATGGGTGGGAACACTGGGTTGATAACATTGGGCAGGGTGG
Source organism: Rhinella marina (assembly GCA_900303285.1). Taxonomy (NCBI): domain Eukaryota; kingdom Metazoa; phylum Chordata; class Amphibia; order Anura; family Bufonidae; genus Rhinella; species Rhinella marina. The sequence goes on from ONZH01017052.1 coordinate 37,356, forward strand.
GAGGAAGGAGGGTCAGAGTGAGGTCCCTGCAGTTTCTGCAGGCTATCGACGAGACTGGACTTTGTGGACTTGACTGGGTGGTGGACAGATTTAACAAATCTAGAAGGAGAAGGAGGGGTTTGCCGAGCTGTCTGTAAGGGTTGCGGAAATCCAGACAGAACCAAGGCCCCAAACTTGGGTGGGGGTAGCAGGTTTGCCCGTCCCCGCCTCCACAACATTCACCCAGTGTGCTGTCAGGGAGATGTAGCATCCCCGGCCTCAAACCAAAGTGTTGGTGGTCAAATGGCCTTTTGCAGTAACCGTGTTACTCGGGCGTGGATGATGTTTTGGGACATGTGCCTGGGCAAGGCAGGGATGGCACAGAGGGAAAAATAGTGATGGCTTGGATTGCTTTCCCCCTTGCCTATGCCATCTATGGTTGTCATAGGCAACGTGATTTTAAGGGGTGCAGAATTTTATCTTCTTTTTTGTCTAGTTTGGCTTGGGGTCCATGGCAATGTAGAGGAAAGAAGGTTTCCTTGTATGGTCTCACTTTACAGAGAGGTTAGATTGTCTTTGGAGTGTATTGTTGAGAGGCTGTGATAGTGGCGTAATAGTGCGACTTGGGCGCGTTATATGCACCCAGACATGCTTCCCCTGCTGTCCCAGTTGCATTCCAGCAGTGTTGGCATCCTTTTCTGAGGTTTCAGGGTGGACTTGGTGACCTCCAAGTGGTCGAATTGAGATTTCCAAGTGGCGAGCATTTTTTTCCCATAGACTTTAATAGGATTCGATATTCGGTCGAATAGTCGAATATCGCGGTCTATTCGAATCGAATTTCGAACTTTCGAATATTTCACTACTCGCTCATCTCTAATCCCTACTAGAAATTATATTTTACCTGCTACTGAATAGTAAGCTTTGTTAGTCTGCTATACGTCCCCAAAGTACAAACTGAATAATGAATATTCTTTTAATGTATAAATTTGAGAGACTGAATGTACCACTTGTCATAGTAGACCATCATATTATTTCACATTAGATACAGAAATCTTATCAAACTAAAATTGTGGCCAAAAAAGAATAAAACTTGTTGTTATGGTAACATTATTATACCACCAATGGTGAAAATTAACAAAATAAATAAAACGTAGTGAGACTGTCCAAGCATTGATATGTTATCCACGGTGTTGTCATAGAACCAACAATTAAGACAAAGGATGAGTGTGTTGTCCTAAACGCTCACTGCCTGGTTACTGGAGGATTTTGTGACAATACAGACATGAGATGCTCTATATGAACTTTTTATTTGTACAACTAAGTTGGAAAAAGTAAAAAATGAATCTACATTGAACAGCAGAAATCTGCACAGGCTCATAAAAAGAAATATCAGTGCTCTATCAGTTCCATTTATATGTTTGGAACATCAGAAAAAACAACCTTTTGACCCAAAATTTACCAATAAAATTAATATGAGCTAACATTATATCAGGAAACATTGGCAAAAAATTAGGCAGGGCTATTCTTGATAATTAGTGATGATCGAGCACCCCGATGTTCGGGTGCTCTGGCCGAACACTAGGTGGTACTCGAGTGCTCAGCCGAGCACCCGAGTATAATGGAAGTCAATGTGAGAAGACCGGGCACCCCCTGCTCTGCAGAGGGGAGGGTGTCTGGTCCATAGGGGAACGTGAGAAAATGGTAGAAACACCACTGAAATGGTTAGGGAACAGCATGGGGAGGATGTCTGGATGCCTATTGGACACCGAAGTCGCTGCTGGGAACGAGAATTACGCCACTTTTACGGAATGACAATAATACCCCCCAAAACCAAAGATAACATCGATTTTAGAGGAAATATTGTTAGGAAACATATTTACTTGTACGTTAAGCGTAAGTGCTGCCAAAAATTACACAGATGAGGCACTCTGATACAACTGGTATATCACATAAAAGAGGGCCTCATTCACATTGTGGTATAATTGTGGGACTCCTACACTCATAAAGCCTATGCACAAAGTGAAAGGGCTGCCAAAAATTACAAGGAACAGGCACTCCAATACCCCCTTTATTACACATAAAGGAGTGCATCAGACACACCCTTGAAAAATTAGGATTGATGGCCTTCTGCTGACACTCCAAAACAATAGGGGTGACGTGCTGCTGCTGAGCTGACCGTGTAAAACATTAGGGGTGACATGCAGCAGAGCTGACCGTGTAAAACATGGGTGACATGCAGCAGAGCTGACCATGTAAAACATTATGGGTGACATGCAGCAGAGCTGACCATGTAAAACATTATAGGTGACATGCAGCAGAGCTGACCGTGAAAAAATTTATGGGTGACATGCAGCACAGCTGACTGTCTAAAACATTATGGTTGAGGGTCTGCTGGTGAGCTGACCATCTAAAACATTATGGTTGAGGGCCTGCTGGTGAGCTGACCATCTAAAACCTTATGTTCAGGGCCTGCAGGTGACCGGACCATCTAAAACATAATGGTTTAGGGCCTGCTGGTGAGCTGACCATCTAAAACATTATGGTTGAGGGCCTGCTGGTGAGCTGACCGTCTAAAATATTATGGTTCCGGCCCAGCTGGTGAGCTGACCATCTAAAAATTATGGTGCAGGGCCAGCTAATGAGCTGACCGTGTTAAAAATTATGATTCCGGCCCAGCTGATGAGCTGACCGTCTAAAAAACTTTGAGGGCAGCCTAAGCAGTTTCATATGATGAGGATGAGGAGGAAGAGGATGAGAAGAGGGGGGGATACATGGGAATACAGTGTATTAAATACACCCTAAAAGACACATTTAAGGTTCCTTCATGTTAAGCCGCTTTCCTCTGGTGGAGTAGAGAAGTCAGAGGCAATCCAGGCGTTGTTCATTTTGATAAGCGTCAACCTGTCACCATTGTCAGTTGACAGGTGGATGCGCTTATCAGTAATTTTGCCCTCAGCGGCACTAAATACCCGCTCAGACAAAACGCTGGTGGCAAGGCAGGCCAGCACCTCCAAGCCATAGAGTGCCAGTTCGTGCCACGTGTCCAGCTTAGACCAATAATTATATGGCACAGAGGGATCGCTGAGGACGTTGACACGGTCGGATAGGTACTCGTTTACCATCTTCCAAAACTTTTCCCTCCTTGTCACACTAGGAGGGTGCTGGCGGGGTGTCATAAAACTGTCCCAGGCCTTGGAGAGTGTCGCCCTGCCTTTGTTGGAACTGCTGTGTGTTCCACTCATCTTCCCTCCTCGGGTGGCCAAGGAACTACGGACTCTGCCGCCAGCGTTGTCAGATGGAAATTTTTGGAGCAATTTTTCGACAAGGGCTTTTTGGTATTGCAACATTTTACTTGTCCTCTCCACCACTGGAATGAGAGATGAGAAGTTCTCCTTGTAGCGGGGGTCGAGAAGGATGAACAACCAGTAATCCGTGTTGGCTATTATGCGTATTACGCGAGGGTCACGGAAAAGGCAGCATAGCATGAAGTCAGCCATGTGTGCCAGTGTCCCAACAGACAAGGCTTCGCTCTCCCCACCAGGAGCATCACTCTTAATATCCTCCTCGTCCTCTTCCTCCTCTTCAGCCCATCCGTGCCGAAGAGATGGTGTAAACGTGGTATGCCTACCCCATGTAGCGGTGGCAACCGTCTCCTCCTCCTCCAATTGGCACTGAGAAGACAAATCGAGGGTGGTTTGACTATCACCCTGTGTAGGGTCTTCCCCCATTTCCACCTCTTCCACATGCAGAGCATCGGCCTTTATTGTGAGCAGCGAGCTTTTTAGTAGACACAGAAATAGGATGGTTACACTGATAATGGCACTATCGCCGCTCACCATCTGTGTAGATTCATCAAAGTTGCGTAACACCTCACAGAGGTCAGACATCAATGCCCACTCGTCGCTTGTGAAGAGTGGAAGCTGACTAGAAAGGCGCCGACCGTGGTGCAGCTGGTATTCTACTACTGTCCTCTGCTGCTCACAAAGCCTGCCCAACATGTGGAAAATGGAATTCCAGCGCGTGCTCAGGTCGCACAGCAGTCAGTGAGCTGGCAACCGTAAGCGCTACTGGAAGTGTTGCCAGGCCGGCTGAAGCTGTAGGCGACTTGCAGAAATGTGCACACAGGCGACGCACCTTCACCAGTTGCTGAGGCAAATTGGGGTAGGTTTTCAGAAACTGCTGAACCACTAAGTTGAAGACATGGGCCAGGCATGGTATGTGCGTGAGGTTGGCCAGCTCCAAAGCCGCCACCAAGTTGCGGCCGTTGTCAGATACAACCATGCCTGGCTGTAGGTTGACTGGCGAGAGCCACAGCTCAGCCTGTTCCCTTATGCCCTGCCAGAGCTCTGCGGTGGTGTGCTGTTTGTCACCTAGGCAAATAAGCTTCAGCACGGCCTGTTGCTGCTTCCCAACTGCTGTGCTACACTTCCAGCTACTGACAGAAGTCTGAGTGGTGCTGCAAGATGGCAATTCTGCATGGGAGGTGGAGGAGGAGGTGGAGAAGGAGGGGTTGCAGCCGCTACTATAGGTGGTGGCGGAAATCTGGATTGAAGTAGGGCCCACAATCCTGGGAGTGGGTAGCACCTGTGCCATCTCAGGGTGCGACTCGCTCTCAGCTTCCACAACATTCATCCAGTGTGCCATCATTGAAATGTATCGTCCCTGGCCAGAAGCGCAAGTCCATGTGTCAGTTGTTAAGTGGACCTTGCCAGTAACTGCGTTGGTCAGGGCACGGATTATGTTTCTGGACACATGCTGGTGTAAGGTGGGGACGGCACACCGGGAAAAATAGTGGCGGCTGGGGACTGCATGACGAGGGACAGCCGCCGCCATCAGGCTGCAAAAAGCCTCGGTGTCCACCAGCCTAAACGGCAACATTTCCAGAGCCAGCAATTCAGAAAGTTGTGCGTTTAGAGCTATTGCCTGTGGGTGGGTGGCAGGGTATTTGCACTTGCGTTCAAATGCCTGGGGTAAGGACATTTGCATGCTGCGCTGGGACACTGAAGTGTACGCGCTGTTTGATGGTTCTTGCAACGGTCCAGGTGCAGGGCGGGAGGCATCTGGGCATGCGTCTTGGACAGCAGGTAACAGAGGGGAAGAGGAGGCAGTAGTATGACATGCAGACTCAGTTCGTGGACCCAGGCGTTCGGCCCATCTTTTAGGATGCTTTGCTGACATGTGGTGGATCATGCTGGTGGTGGTCAGGTTGCTGGTGTTTACGCCCCTGCTCATCTTGGTATGGCACAGGTTACAAATTACAATCCGTTTATCGTCAGCACTTTCCTCAAAAAAACGCCAAACTGCAGAACACCTAGCCCTTGGCAAGGGAGCTTGCCGCAAGGGGCTGCTCCGGGGAACAGTTGCGGGCCTTGTTGGCATGGCCTGCCTTCTCCCTTTTGCCACCCCACTGCCTCTTCCAGCCTGTTGCGGTGCTGCGGATCCCTCCCCGTCTGTACTGCTGTCCTCGCTCGGCTTGCCACCTTCCTAGGTTGGGTCAGCGATTTCATCATCCACCACCGTCTCTTCCACTTCCTCACTCTGTTCCTCCTCCTGACATGGGAGCTAACAAAAACCTGACATAACTGCATCTTATCCTCATCATCAACCTCTTGAGACACTAGTTGCCCTTGACTTATTGGCAACTGTGTCTCATCATCATCATGCACCTCGTGAGACGCTACTTGCCGTTCCCCACCGCAATCTTCTTCAGACTGTGTTTGCTCAATAGGTTAGGAATCAGGACACAATATCTCCTCATATCCCACTTCAAGCGGCCTTGGCGAGAGGCCCGAGTCAAGGAATGGTGATGAAAAAAGCTCCTTGGAATATCCCAATGTGGGATTAGTTCTTTGCCCAGACTCTACATGGTGGGAAGAAGGAGGATCAGGGTGAGGATGCGGTTGCCCAGACTCTTGGCTACTGAGACTGGACTTTGTGGAAGAGGGGGTGGTGATTAACCGACTGGAAGCATTATCAGCTGAAATCCAACCGACTTCCTTGTCATGCAGGGAGGAGACTCGAGCGAGGCGCTCGAGCACACGCGGTGTTCAGCAGAATACTACGTGGTCAAGAGCGCCACCATGTTCGGCCGAATAGTGTATTCGGCCGAACATGTTCGCTCATCACTATTGATAATCCATATTTTTCCAGCCGCCAATGCGCCCTAGGTGACCATCTACTATGCCTATCCTAGCCATATCCTATTATCTAGGCATTTTTCTTATGTTGCCTACTAAATGAACAGGCTCTTCCTGGTGTGATATCAGAGCTGTGTTGTGTATTTCCCTCTTCCTTGTCAACATTGCTCTTTATCACTTTTCCACCTCATGCTGTTATACTGAAACATTGGGGGAGGTATATCAAGCCATGTCCTTTTCACTAAGCCACACGCCTTTCCTCAGCACTTCAGAAAAGTGCTGAGAACCACGAAAAGTCGCAAATTATAGTGCACAGATGCTGTGAGCCTTAATTTGCAACTTTTTTACTCCACAATTTGATAAACTGCAGCTACACCTCGTCCTCCTTTCCTATTACTATATTTTCTTGTCTGGGTAGGCTTTTTAAAAATCATGGGCAAACCAGGTACGGTCAATACATTGCTATTTTTCAGACGGTAGACAAAACCAAATATTTTCAGGTTAGTTTTGAGCAAATTGACTAAAACGGTGCATAGCACTGGGCTGTGAATGACGGTGATTGGGATTAGGGAGTCAGAGTGAGTCAGAAATCAATCAGGGACAGTCAGAATTCAATCAAGCTTATTGCCAGAGAGAGTGAAGGGAAAGGTTAGGATTACAAAAAGGAGAATTGTGATGGGCAACTGACAGACAGGAAGAGAGAAGACAGGACCTGTGGCTGGCTGTGCCTGCTATCAGAAGTGTCGGTGCAGCACTGCAGACCTCAATAGCAGCTATCTATTAGCAAATACTTTCATTTTTCCCTCATTTTCACAGAAATCCTTTTTTGTGAGGTTCAATTTTATTAACCAGCATAAATATGTGATTACTGCAGCAATACGCAGGGTGTAGCAGCAATCTACCTGCGTGTATTAAGGTGAAATTGACATTAAGCCTCAATGGTCAGTTTCAGTTTATTCAGTTTCCATATGGTTGCAATTTTAATTTTTTATTTTTTTTGGGGGGGTCAATTTAATTAAGCTGCACTTATTTACGTGATTACTGCATCAATACCAGCATTTTTATACTCCTCTGGCTGATACCCAAGTAGTATAAGCAATCTAACTTTGTGTATTAACGAGAAATTTAGAATCAAACCTCTCCATTTCCATTTATTCAGTTTCCACACGGTTGGAATTAAATTGTTTGTGGGGATTGTTAAATTGAATTAAATCAGAATAAATATTACTACAAGACACAGGGTATATATCTGTTAAAGATAATGAGAAATTGAGCGTCAAACCGTAGTTGTCCGTTTCTGTTTATTTAGTGTCCACACGGTTGTAATTAAAACATATTTTGGGAGGTTCAGTTTAATTAAGCCTGCACATATATTGTGCAGTAAACAATACTGTCATTTTCACATTCCAACTGATTCTCATGAATAGACCTTGCTTTGCTGGCGGTGCACCATCTTGCCACTATTGCTGTTTGTTTGCATCAATACAGGGTGTAGCAGCAATCTTCCTGTGTGGTGTATTAACATGAAAATGAGCATCAAGCCTCAATCAACTGTTTCCATTTATTCAGTTTCCACATGGTTGCAATTTAATTTTTTTCTTTTGTATCAATTTAATTAAACCAGCATTTATTTGATCATTACACCAGTAGACAGGCTTGGGTAACAATTTACCTGGGAGTGTTAACGCAATATTAAGGGTCAGGCCTCAATTGTCTGTTTATCTATATTCAGTTTCCACACAGTTGGAAAGAAATAAAATATTTTTTATTGGGCTTGTCCTATTTAACTAAGCAGCATATGTACGTGATTACTGCATTAATGGGTATGGGTTCAATTTAATTAAGCAGCACATATACATGTTTACTACATCAATACACAGGGTAGTGCAGAACATCTGAGAGGCCCAAAAATGTCCAGGCCATGCAGGGATTCCAAAAAAACACCCAGAGCCAGAATATGGGTTGTAACAGCACCAACTATTCGGCCAGAAATAGTAGTAGTAGGCCGCAATAACCCCTGCTGGCTCAGAAAGATGAAACATTATAGTTGAGAAGAAAGTGGATGAGGCTGTGAATTGGATTGCTCACTCCTCCTCTCCTCTTCCTTGCAGCCCCAAAGAAGGCTTTCAGTAGAGTCCTCCCAGTCTTCACTGCCCCTTCCTAGAGAGGCGCCTTTCTTTTTTCCTAAGAAGTGTCAAGAAAACCCAACCATAGTCAAAAGAGTCTCTCTGTGGACGACTTGTGTGAGACCAGTTAATACTTGTACTGACCTGAGGAGGAGGTGAAGGAGAAGGCTGCAGACCTCAGACATAGCCATGTTTGCAGTCTGTGGCATCCGTAGCCGCACTATTGCTGTTGGGGGCAGTGACAGTGGCAGTCAAGTAAAAGCAGGGGAGGGTGGCCAAAGAACCCACCATGATATCATACATGATAGAAGTGAAAGGAAGGGTGAGGACTCCGATGACAGTTGTGTGCTGGACATGACTTGGGAGCTAGATCAGGGTGCTGAGGAGGAGACAACATCAGGGGAGGAGGGTGATGGTGGCAGAAATAAAGAGCAGAGGCCATGTACCTCCCAAAGAACAGCCAGGGCCACTTTGGTGATGTTGCTGATGCTGTGGGTTGGTTAGGCCCAAAACGTGCCAGAGCTCAGCTACCTCTACCTCTGTTGTGTGAGAAAACACAAACATAGGTACCCCAGCTCTATTGAATCACATGAAAATGCATCACCCCATCCTGTGGGCAAACAGAGGTGGCAGCCAACCACCGCAGCAAGAGTTCCCTCTTTCTCCTGGACTCCCTTGCACCAGCCAGGTCACATCCAAGAGCAGTATAGTGTCTGTCACATCGTCATCATCCCTTACTGCTACTCCTGCTCAGACTCCTCCATCATCAGCCATCGATAACAGAATTCATGAACAGGAAACAACTCTACATGACCAGCAATGTGCACAAGCTTAATTCCCACCTGGCCAAGTTGCTGGCGGTGAAGTTGCTGCCGTACCAGTCAGTGAAGTCTGCTGCCTTTAGGAGCTAATAGTGTGCACCCGGCCTGGCTGGAAGATTTGTAGTCTGCATTATTTCTTCCAAAAAGCCATCCATGCCCTGTACTCTCATGCGGTGGGCAACATGGGCTGCTCTCTGTGATTCTAGCTGTGCGAGAGTAGCCACACTGGAAAGCAGTTGCTCAAGTCCATCAAGTAGCAAACATCCTGCTGGTTGTCACCTCTCCAACTACAACTGTGCAAAGTGGTCAGTGACAATGGGCATAACATCATGGCTGCCCTGAACCTGGGCACAATAACACATGCTCCCTGCATGGTGTATGCCATCAATCTAGTGGTAAAGTGCTTTCTAAATAGGTTCACTGGCTTATGCAAGGTGCTGGCAAAGTACATGAGACTGTCCAAGAACTCCCACAAAAATGTTTATTCTCTGACCTGTTAGAAAGGTGCATGATATAATCTGTAGTGAATGTCATTTTCTTATAAGAGGCTGAAATTGAGAGTTTCCACTCTCTTCTTATTGTAGCTGGGTCATGTGACCAACTCCCTGACCTCCAACTGGCCCAGGACAGCAAGCCAGTCACTTCTCTATTCATTCCTATAAGACTGAAAGTGAGGCTCCCATAGGAATGCATAGAAAATTAGACTTCCTGTCCACACATAAGGTGCTGTGTGAGTTGGTGGGTCTAATTCCTAGTCACATGACACAGATAACAAACTTCAGGATGATATAACTCAAAAATTCAGCTACTGGTAAGAAAATTACATTTACTACAGATTGCATCATGTACATTTCTAGGAGGACATGGAATAACATTTTTTGCGGGAGTTCTTCTTTAAGCCACTCTCAGGTGGCGAGGAACACTCTCCTGGACCTGCAACAACAAAATGGAATACCACTACAATGATTAATCAGCAACGTGCCAACTTGATGGAATTCAACATTGCATATGCTTGAGTGTCTGTACGAGCAGTGGAAAGCTGTGAATGATTTTGTCATGCACCAGACAGCCTCAACAGCAGGGAGCATGTGATGCTTTGTGCTCAGGCAGTGGCAGCAAAACTGAGATGCCTGTTAGTTGCTGAAGCCCTTCGAAGAGGCTACAAAGTTTGTTAGCCGGGTCAACTGCAGCATGAATGATATCCTCTCTCTCATGCAGCAGAAGACCACAGTAAAAGAAGAGCAGCTGATGCATCTTAGCATCCGTCCTCTAGCTGTTAGGGACACACAAAGGGAATCTGCAATGGAAGAGGAGAATGACAAGGATGAGGAAGAGGAGCAAGAGAAGGAAGAGGAGTCGGAGGGGGAGGAGCAAGAGGACAATAATGAGGATGGCTCTAGCCAAGACACCCAATCATCTCAGTGGGGAATGGAGTTGGAAAGAAGTGACTCTTCGGGCATGGTGGCCAGAATGCCCACTTGTATGCTGGCTTGTTTTTGCAGTGACAGGTGTATCATTGACATCAAGCAGTCTGATGATTACTGGATAGCCATGCTTTTAGATCCTTGCTACTAAGGCAAAATGAGGGAATGTTGTGCTCTTGCATAAATGGAAGAAAAATTACGTTACTACCAGGAAACACTATGCATGCAGCTTGCAGCAGCTTACGACAAACAGACACCTGCTGCTAGCGTGTCTGAAAGGAAGACCCCTCTCTGTCCTTCACAGAGTAACTCCCCTTCTACTGCCACGAGCAGCAGAAGCTGCAGCAGCAGTAGCAGCCATTTCAGTCTCCTCAACATGATGAAGGAGTTTTTTCACATGCCATGCCAGATAGTGGTCAGGCAGCAAGCTGACAGTTCCCACCCAACTCCCAGGTTCAGGTCTACCTAAACTATGGCCAGTCTCTGTTGCATACCCTGTTCCCTGACTCCATGTATTTCTTAACGGCCAGGCTGGAACGGTGGCCTGAACTGGCACAGCACATTATCTATCTTTTTTCTTGCCCAGCCTCCAGTGTCATCTAGGAGAGGGTTTTTAGCTCTGCCAGGGGCGTGGTAACACCCAAACGGACCAAGGTGTCCAAATATTACTCTACCAGTGTCCAAAATATTACTTTTGTCAAAATTAGCCAAGCTTGGATTCAGAAGGATTTTCACTCTCCTCTGGCTGATTCCAATGAATAGTCCCATCTTGCCACTGTTGCTGTTTGTCTGGCAACCATCATGTTCTGTACAACTGCTACTGCAGCCTGCATCATGACACCAATACCACTTTCCAACCATGACATTCTGTACGGTTGCTGCTGCGGCCTGCGTCAAGCCACTAATGCCACTTGCCAATCATCATGTTCTTTACGACTGCTGCTGTGGCCTGCATCATGCCATTTATGCCACTTTCCAACCATCAAATTCTGTATGACAGATGCTGCCGCCTTCAACATGCCACCACTGCCATCATGCTACTGCTGCAATCTGCCAACCATCTTCCTCTGTAAAGCTGCTGCTGCCTCCATCATGCTGCTGCCTTTCTGCCAACATGTAGAAAGCAAAACTAACCCTAAAATGTTCTTCAATTATATAAACATTAAAAAGTATAAATCTGAAGGTGTTGGCCCCTTACAGAGTAATGAGGGGGAAGTTGTAGAGAGCGATTAGGAGAAAGCAAAACTATTAAATATTTTTCTCCACTGTATTCACTGAGGAAAATAAACTGTCAGATGAAATGCAGAATATAAAAGTAAATTCCCTATTAAAAGTGCCCTGTCTGACCCAGGAAGAAGTACAGCGGCGTCTTCAAAAAGATTAAAATAGACAAATCGCCAGGACCGGATGGCATACACCCCCGTATCCTAAGAGAATTAAGTAATGTCATAGTCAGACCCTTATTTCTCATATTTAAGGACTTTATACTGACAGGGAGTGTTCCACAGGATTGGCACATAGCAAATGTGGTGCCAATATTCAAAAAGGGCCCAAAAACAGAGCCCGGGAACTATAGGCCAGTAAGTTTAACATCTGTCATGGGTAAACTGTTTGAACGTTTTCTAAGAGATGCTATCTTGGAGTACCTCAATGAAAATAAGAAAATAACTCCATATCAGCATGGCTTCATGAGGGATCGGTCATGTCAAACCAATTTAATCAGTTTCTATGAAGAGGTAAGTTCTAGACTTGACCGCGGCGAATCAATGGATGTCGTATATCTGGACTTCTCCAAAGCATTTGACACGGTACCGCATAAAAGGTTAGTATATAAAATGAGAATGCTTGGACTGGGGAAAAATGTGTCTGTATGTAGGTAAGTAACTGGCTCAGTGATAGAAAACAGAAGGTGGTTATTAACGGCACGTACTCAGATTGGGTCACTGTCACTAGTGGGGTACCACAGGGGTCAGTACTGGGCCCTATTCTCTTCAATATATTTATTAATGATCTTGTAATAGGCTTGCACAGTAAAATATAAATTTTTGCAGATGACACTAAATTGTGTAAAGTAATTAATAGTGATGATCGAGCACCCCGATGTTCGGGTGCTCTGGCCGAAGACTAGGTGGTGCTCGAGTGCTCGGCCGAGCACCCGAGTATAATGGAAGTCAATGGGAGAAGACCAGGCACCCCCTGCTCAGATGAGGGGAGGGTGTCTGGTCCATAGGGAAACGTCAGAAAATGGTAGAAACACCACAGAAATGGTTAGGGAACAGCATGGGGAGGATGTCTGGATGCATCTTGGACAGCAAAGTCGCTGCCATCAACGATGATGGCTGACTATTACGCCACTTTTACGGAATGACAAAAATACCCCCACAAAACCCAAGATAACATCGATTTTACAGGAAATATTGTTAGGAAACATAGATTTACTTGTACGTTAAGCGCAAGTGCTGCCAAAAATTACACGGATGAGGCACTCCCATACAACAGGTGTATTACATAAAGAAGGGCCTCATTCACATTGTGGTATAATTGTGGGACTCAGACACTCATAAAGCCTATGCACTAAGGGAAAGAGCTGCCAAAAATTACAAGGATTAGGCACTCCAATACACCCTTTATTACACATAAAGTAGGGCATCAGACACACCCATGAAAAATTATCATTGATGGCCTGCTGCTGACACTCAAAAACAATAGGGTTGACATTCTGCTGCTGCACAGACCGTCCCAAAGAAGTAAGAGTCACACTCTGCTGCCGAGCTGACCGTCCAAAAAATTTAATGGACACATGCTGCTGCCACCGCACCGTTGAGAGTCGCTGACGACCGTTTCTTTTTTTCGCTATCCACCGCGGGAGGCCGGGGCCCCCCCAGCGGCGTGTGCCACGTCGGACGTTCCACTCTCGCTCTCCGCTGTAATTCCATGTCCTATTGCGTTTATCTAAGTTGCTGCACTTAAAAAGCTCGAAGTTTGATCTTAGGATCGAGTTGGCTGTCTGCAGGGAGGTGAGCTACCACCTGTTGGAGCCCCTGCCTCTTGACGCCTCCCCGATGCTGTTCGTTCTGTGTTCCAGGGGCCGGAATCGTTTACTTAAAAAATTTGAGTGTTCAAACTAAGCAGGGTGGACTGAATACTTGAGCTGTGAATAATGGAATCGGACTCCATGCTGCTGCCACCGTATTTTATCAAACTGTCCCAAATTTAAGTTTGACACTCTGCTGCCGAGCTGACCGTAAAAAAAATTTAAGGGACACATGCTGCTGCCACCGCACTTTATCAAACTGTTCCAAATTTAAGGTTGACAAACTGATGCCAAACTGACATTCCAAAAAATGATATTCTTCATGTGACATTCCGCTGCATAGCAGACCGTTAAAAATTTTCAAGTGTGACACGCTAATGCTGAGAGGACCGTCCAAAAAACGATATTCTTGATGTCACATTCCTTTGCATAGCAGACCGTTAAAACCAATTAAGTGTGACACGCTAATGCCAAGCTGACCGTCAAAACCATTATATTCTTCATGTGACATTCTGCAGAAGAGCAGACCGATAAAAATATTTAAGTGTGACACGCTAATGCCAAGCGTCGAAAACATTATATTCTTCATGTGACATACTGCAGAAGAGCAGACCAATAAAAATATTTAAGTGTGACATGCTAATGCCGAGCTGACTGTCGAAATAATGATATTCTTCATATGACATTCCGCTGCAGAGCAGACCGTTAAAAACGTTTCAGTTTGACAAGCTGATGGTTGAGTGCCTGCTGATGAGCTGACAGGCCCAAAAATTATGTTGCAGGCCCAGCTGGTGAGCTGAGCGGCTAGCAAATTCGGGTACAGGCCCAGCTGGTGGACTTCGAGGGCAGCCTAATAAGCTGTTTCATATGATTCAGGAAGAGGAGGAAGAGGACGAGAAGAGGAAGGGGTGCATGATAATACAGTGTATTCAATACACCCTAAAAGCCTGATTTAAGTTTCCTTCATGTTAAGCCGCTTTCCTCTGGTGGAGTACAGAAGTCAGGGGCAATCCAGGCCTGGTTCATTTTGATAAGCGTCAACCTGTCAGCATTGTCAGTTGACAGGCGGATGCGCTTATCAGTAATTATGCCCCCAGCAGCACTAAATACCCGCTTAGACAAAACGCTGGCAGCAGGGCAGGCCAGCACCTCCAAGGCGTAGAGCGCCAGTTCGTGCCACGTGTCCAGCTTAGACACCCAATAATTATATGGCACAGAGGGATTGCTGAGGACGTTGACATGTTAAGCTACGTACTCCTTTACCATCTTCCAAAACTTTTCCCTCCTTGTGACACTAGGCCGCTCATCAGGGTGAGGCTGCTGGCGGGGTGTCATAAAACTGTCCCAGGCCTTGGAGAGTTGCCTTTGTTGGAACTGCTGTGTGTTCCCCTCGTCTCCCCTCCTCGGGTGGCCAAGGAACTACGTACTCTGCCACCAGCGTTGTCAGATGGAAATTTGTGGAGCAATTTTTCGACAAGGGCCTTCTGGTATTGCAACATTTTACTTGTCCTCTCCACCACTGGAATGAGAGATGAGAAGTTCTCTTTGTAGCGGGGGTCGAGAAGGATGAACAACCAGTAATCCGTGTTGGCTATTATGCGTATTACGCGAGGGTCACGGAAAAGGCATGAAGTCAGCCATGTGTGCCAGAGTCCCAACAGACAAGGCTTCGCTCTCCCCACCAGGAGCATCACTCTCAATATCCTCCTCGTCCTCTTCCTCCTCTTCAGCCCATCCGTGCCGAAGAGATGGTGTAAACATGGTATGCCTACCCTGTGTAGCGGTGGCAACCGTCTCCTCCTCCTCCAATTGGCGCTGAAAAGACAAATCGAGGGTGGTTTGACTATCACCCTGTGTAGGGTCTTCCCCCATTTCCACCTCTTCCACATGCAGAGCATCGGCCTTTATTGTGAGCAGCGAGCTTTTTAGTAGACACAGAAATAGGATGGTTACACTGATAATGGCATTATCCCAGGGGACGACTCGCTCCCAGCCTCCACAACGTTCACCTATTGTGCCGTCAGGGAAATGTAGCGTCCCTGGCCACAAGCGCTTGTCCATGTGTCAGTTGTTAAGTGGACCTTGCCAGTAACTGCGTTGGTCAGGGCCCGGGTTATGTTTCGGGACACATGCTGGTGTAAGGTGGGGACGGCACACCGGGAAAAATAGTGGCGGCTGGGGACTGCGTAACGAGGTACAGCCACCGCCATCAGGCAGCGAAAGGCCTCGGTGTCCACCAGCCTAAATGGCAACATTTCCAGCGCCAGCAACTTGGAAAGTTGCGCGTCTAGAGCTGTGGCCTGTGGGTGGGTGGCAGGGTATTTACGCTTGCGTTCAAATGCCTGGGGTAAGGACATTTGAACACTGCGCTGGGAGATTGAAGTGGACGTGCTGGCTGATGTGTCCTGCGAAGGTCCAGGTACAGGGCGTGAGGCATCTGGGCCTGTGTCTTGGACAGCACGTAACAGAGGGGAAGAGGAGGCAGTGGTGTGAACTGCAGACACAGATCGTGGACCCAGGCGTTCAGCCCACCTTTTAGGGTGCTTTGCTGACATGTGTCGGATCATGCTGGTGGTGGTCAGGTTGCTGGTGTTTACGCCCCTGCTCATCTTGGTATGGCACAGGTTACAAATTACAATCCGTTAATCGTCAGCACTTTCCTGAAAAAAACGCCAGACTGCGGAACACCTAACCCTTGGCAAGGGAGCTGGCTGCAAGGGGCTGCTCCGGGGAACAGTTGAAGACCTGTCGTGGCCTGCCTTCTCTCTCTTGCCACCCCACTGCCTCTTCCAGCCTGTTGCACTGCTGCGGATCCCTCCGCCTCTGTACTGCTGTCTTCGCTCGGCTTGCCACCTTCCCAGGTTGGGTCAGCTATCTCGTCATCCACCACCTCCACTTACATATCCTCACTCTGCTCCTCCTCCTGACATGGTGAGCTAACAAGCACCTGACTTAACTGCATCTAATCCTCATCCACAATCTCTTGAGACACTAATTGCCCTTGACTTATTGGCAACTGTGTCTCATCATCATCCCCCTCGGGAGAAAATACTTGTCGTTCCCCACTGTCATCGTCTTCAGACTGTGTTTGCTCAATAGGTTGGGAATAGAGATAAGCGAGCACTAAAATGCTCGGGTGCTCGTTATTCAAGTCGAACTTTTCCCGATGCTCGGGTGCTCATTTCGAATAACGAACCCCATTGAAGTCAATGGGAGACTCAAGCATTTTTTGCAGGGGCCGGGGCTCTGCCTAGGGAAGGCTGGGTGAAAACCTGGAAACCTCAGAAAATGATGGAAACACCACGGAAATGGACAGGAAACAGCAGGGGCAGCATGTAGGGATGCCTCTGAGGCTCCCTAATTGCACCATTTTTTCTAAATCTGGCCAATAGTCTGGGGATGACCCCAAGGCAATTTTCAGGGACACGGTAATGGTGACCCACTTAAAAATGCTGCCTGACAACCTGGCGGTGAACCCCTGATTGTCTGTCTGTCAATAAGATTGCAGTGTAAAGCATGGTGGTGAGCCTCAGTATGACTTTTTAGATGGAGATTGCATGTGGTCACGTACTCCCTGGAACCCCATAGTCACCCCTTCTCTGATGTGCTACCCCAGAACATTCTCTGCCCCAATTCGCAAGACCTTTTGCTGTCTCCGTGTGCTGACAGTGGGGATTTACCAGTGTTGTCTGAGGAGGTGGTGGACAATGGCGAGACACAGGTGTCGGGGGGTGAGGTAGTTGAAAGTGAAGAAAGTTACATTGGGGACTCCTTGGGGGGACTTTCTCATGATGGGACAGATTCAATTGTGTTTAGAAAGGCTGATGGGCTTCCGTCAGCACTGTGTGTATAGAACCCCATGGCCTTTCATAAAAAGTCTGGCGATGACCCCAAGGCAATTTTCAGGGACACGGTAATGGTGACCCACTTAAAAATGCTGCCTGACAACCTGGCGGTGAACCCTGATTGTCTGTCTTTCAATAAGATTGCAGTGTAAAGCATGGTGGTGAGCCTCAGTAATAAGAATGCAGTGTAAAGCATGGTGGTGAGCCTCAGTATGACTTTTTGGATGGAGATTGCATGTGGTCACGTTCTCCCTGAAACCCCATAGTCACCCCTTCTCTGATGTGCTACCCCAGAACATTATCTGCCCCAATTCGCAAGATCTTTTGCAGTCACCGTTTGCTGACAGTGGGGATTTACCAGTGTTGTCTGAGGAGGTGGTGAACAATGGCGAGACACAGGTGTCGGGGGGTGAGGTAGTTGGATGGGAAGCAAGTTACAGTGGGCACTCCTTGGGGGGACTTTCTCATGATGGGACAGATTCAACTTCAGTGGATCAGGCACAGGAACAGATCAATTTTTTTTTTTTTTTTTGTGTTTATTTAACTTTTAATTAGCACAAATAACCACAGAGATATTTATTCGTTCCCTTCGCTGCGCAGTCTGGCGTTGGGGTTCGTCACTTTGATGGCGAGCTGTGCAGCTCTCTCCACAATGGTCTTTCGGTTCTTTGAGGAGACATTGTGGGCGATTTCTGCACAGAAGGACTTGTTGCTCATCAACAGAACCTCGAGCTCCTTGACATTGTGGACCAGGTATTTGCGGAACCCTGT
This sequence comes from Rhinella marina, assembly GCA_900303285.1. NCBI lineage: Eukaryota > Metazoa > Chordata > Amphibia > Anura > Bufonidae > Rhinella > Rhinella marina. The sequence continues at coordinate 55,493 of ONZH01017052.1, forward strand.
GGGCAGCATGTGTTTGGTCTTCTTGTTGCTACCGTATCCAATGTTGGGCAATATAGATACGCAGGTAATATTATTTTTCACACCTATCCCAAAAAAAAAATTTACGCAGTTTGCGCGAATAAAACTGTAAACTGGAACTGGAGAGAGGGCCTGTAGGTGGACCTCCGGAAAAATTGTTTGGAGAGAGGGCCTGTAGGTGGACCTCCGGAAAAATTGTTTGGAGAGAGGGCCTGTAGGTGGACCTCCGGAAAAATAGTTTGGAGAGAGGGCCTGTAGGTGGACCTCCGGAAAAATAGTTTGGAGAGAGGGCCTGTAGGTGGACCTCCAGAAAAATTGTTTGGAGAGAGGGCCTGTAGGTGGACCTCCGGAAAAATTGTGGTAAAAGAGTGCCAGTTGGACCTCTGAAAAATGGCGTTTTTTTGGTCAGCGTTAGGCAAAGGCGATATGGAGGAGGAGGAGGAGTAGGAGGAGTAGAGAAGAGGAATCGGAAACATAAGTAATGTTAATCTTTAGCTGCTTTCCCCCGGAGGAGATTTAAATTCCAGTGAAATCCAGGCTTTGTTTATTTTAATAAGCGTCAGCCTGTCAGCGCTGTCATTTGACAGGCGTGTACGCTTATCGGTGATGACGCCACCAGCTGCACTGAATACCCGCTCTGACAGCACGCTAGCGGCAGGGCAGGCCAGCACCTCCAAGGCGTACAGTGCCAGTTCAGGCCACGTGTCCAGCTTTGAAACCCAGTAGTTGTATGGAGCAGAGTGATCACGCAGGACGTTGGTATGGTCAGCTAGGTACTCCCTCACCATCTTTCTGTACAGCTCCCCCCTACTCTGCCTAGACTGGGGACAGGTGACAGTGTCTTGCTGGGGTGACATAAAAGTGGCAAAGGCCTTGGAGAGCGTTCCCCTGCCAGTGCTGGACAAGCTGCCTGCTCGCCTCCTTTCCCCCGCTACATGGCCCACAAAACCATGCCCTCTGCCGCTAGCGGCGTCAGATGGGAAGGATTGTTTCAGCTTGTGCACCAGGGCCTGTTGATATCTATTCACTCTCATACTCCTTTCCTCTGCAGGGATGAGAGTGGAAAGGTTCTGCTTGTACCGTGGGTCCAGGAGAGTGAACACCCAGTAATCGGTGTTTGAAAAAATGCTTCTAACGCGAGGGTCACGGGATAGGCAGCCTAACATGAAGTCTGCCATGTGCGCCAGAGTCCCAACACGTAAGAATTCCCTCTCCTCACTGGCCTGACTCTCCATTTCCTCCTCTTCCTCCAAGTCCTCCTCTTCAGCCCATACACGCTCAAGAGTTAAGGACTGAGCACTGGTACCCTCTACTGTCTCGCCGACATTCTCCTCCTCTTCCTCCTCATCCTCATCCCCCTCCTCCGATACGCGCTGAGAAACAGACCGGAGGGTGCTCTGGCTATCAAGCGACGTATCTTCCTCCACCGTCTCTTGTGACAAGCGCAAAGCATCCGACTTGATGCTGAGCAGTCAGTTTTTCAACAGGCATGGGCCAGGCATGGCACATGTGTCAGTCTGCCGAGTTGCAGAGCCGTCACCAGGTTACGCCCGTTGTCACACACAACCATGCCTGGCTTGAAGTTCAGCGGTGCCAGCCACAGATTGGTCTGCGCCGTGATGCCCTGTAACATTTCTTGGGCGTGTGCCTTTTGTCACCTAAGCTCAGCTGTTTGAGCACCACCTGCTGGCGCTTACCCATGGCACTGCCGCTGCGCCTAGAGCTACCGACTGAAGGCGCCGTGCCCACGGATGGTATTTTGGAGGAGGAGGAGGAGGTGGGGTCAGAGGATGAGGCATAGTACGTCTGAGAGACCGTGACCGAGGTAGGCCCCGCAATCCTCGGTGTGGGCAGTACATTAGCGGCCCCAGGGTCAGTCTCGGTCCCAGCCTCCACCAAGTTTACCCAATGTGCCGTCAGTGAGATGTAGTTTCCCTGCCCGGCAGCACTTGTCCACGTGTCTGTGGTTAGGTGGACCTTCTCAGAAACAGCGTTGGTCAGGGCACGGAGGATGTTCTCTGACACGTGCTGGTGTAGGGCTGGGACGGCACATCGGGAAAAATAGTGGCGGCTGGGGACCGAATACCGAGGGGCAGCCACCGCCATGAGATTGCGAAAGGCCTCGGTCTCTACCAGCCTATAGGGCAGCATCTCCAGGCTCAGCAATTTGGAGATGTGGATGTTGAGGGCTTGGGCATGTAGGTGGGTGGAACTGTATTTCCTCTTGCGCTCCAGCGTCTGCTGTAAAGACAGCTGAACGCTGCGCTGGGACACATTGGAGGACACTGTGGAGGATCGTGGAGGTGAAGGTGTGGTTTTCCGGCGGGAGGTGCTCGTGCCGGGGTCCTGGGCAGGGGGTTGACTAGCAGAGGCAGCGAGTGACACAGGGGAAGGAGCAGTGGGTGACCCGCAGGAGGTGGTGAACGGCCTTGGTTCCATTGAGTGGGGTGTTTAGCACTCATATGCCTGCGCATGCTGGTGGTAGTTAGGCTAGTAGTGGTGGCACCCCTGCTGATCCTGGTGTGGCACAGGTTGCACACCACAGTCCGTCGGTCATCCTCACTTTCTTTAAAGAACCTCCAGACTTGCGAACATCTAGGCCTCGCCACGGGAGCTTCACTACGTGAAACAGTTGCTGCTGATGCACCAGCTCTGGCCCTGCTTCTCGCTCTGGCCACACCACTGCCTCTTCCAACCTGTTCTGGTGCAGCACTCGCCTCCGCCTCCGAAGCACTGTCTGCACTCGGCTTATCAACCCAGCTTGGGTCAGTCACCTCGTCATCCTCCGATTCCTCAGTCTGCTCCCCCCTCGGACTTCCTGCCCTGACAACAACTTCACCACTGTCTGACAACCGTGTCTCCTCATCGTCCTACACCTCTTTACAAACTTCTTCCACTAACTCAACATTGTCATCATCATCATCACCCACAGACTGCGACAGTTGGAAAACTTGGGCATCGGGAACGAGGTCAGCAGCAACCTGAGAAGTGGTTTGTGACTCTGGGAAGGGTCCAGAAAACAGTTCCTCAGAGTATGCCGGATCGCATTCCAAATTTTCCTGGGAGGGGGCAGACTGGGGGGAAGGAGGTTGAGGTGGAGGAGCCAGAGGAGTGCTCCCTTGGGTAACGTGGGTGGACTGCGTGGAAGACTGACTGGTGGACAAATTACTTGAAGCATTGTCCGCAATCCACGACATCAGCTGTTCGCACTGTTGTGGTTTCAACAGTCCTCTACCACGTGTCCCTGTAAGTTGAGACATGAAGCTAGGGAGTGTAGCTCTGCGGCGTTCCCCTGCTCCCTCATCAGCAGGCACTGTCTCACCCTGCCCAGGACCACGGCCTCTGCCCCCTGCAGTAATTGAATGCCCACGCCCACACCCATGCCCTCGTCCTCGACCATTAGCCCTGGGGTTCAACATTTTCTGTATATAAGTGTATTATATAAAAAATAAAAAATAAATGGGCCTGGTGTACTGAAACCTACAAACTTGTTCAGTCTGGTTTAATTAAGTGACTTACAGAAAGTGTCACCTGGACAGAAAATACGGATTGGAGTGAGTGTACTGAACTGTGACACACAGAATGGTTCCACGCAGCTGTGTGAAATGGATTTGTATCACTCAGCTAAAACAACTAAAAAACTATTTTTTTTTATATAATTTTTTTTGGAGTTTTGTTTTTTTGGGAACGTGACGTGCAGAAACTATCGTAGAGCTAACTGACACTCTACTGACGGTGGCTATTTTGACTGCGACCCAGACAAATGTCGCACAGAGATTTTTGGGATCAAGCTATATACGTGACAGGCAGCAAAAGACTTGGTTGTATTAAGTGACGTACAGAAAGTGTCACCTGGACAGAAAATACAGATTGGAGTGAGTGTACTGAACTGTGACAGAGACAGAGACAGAATGGTTCCACACTGCTGTGTGAAATGGATTTGTATCACTGAGATATAACATTAAAAAAAAGGAGGTTATATATGGCGATAGCTGCACTACTAGTGCCAGCCAGCCAGCCAAGCCAGGAGACAAAAAAAAATGTCTTTTGGCCCTTAGAAGGGCTGTTGGGTTCTTTGTGGGTGATTCCTGCCTAACAGAGAACTAAATGCAGGCCCTAACACTCTCCCTGAAACGCAGCAGCTCTATGCCTAACGACATCCAGACAGCATCTGAGCCGAGCACCGCGGCCAGTCACTAGTATATTCCAGGGTTACCTGATCAGGCCAGCCAACCCCTGCTATCGACATGTAAGGGCCCCACGTGATGCTGGGTGTACCGCAGAGTCTCCTGGCTTGTGATTGGCTGAGTTTATAGGCGCCAAAAATGCACGATGTGGAAGTTGCCATTTCCTCGAGCATGGCAAGATACTAGTCCGAGCAGCGAGCACTTACGAGTACCCTAATACTCGAACGAGCACCAAGCTCGGACGAGTATGCTCGCTCATCTCTAGTTGGGAATCAGGGCACAATATCTCCTCATGTCCCACTTCAAGCGGCCTTGGCGAGAGGCCCGAGCCAAGGGACGGTGATGAAAAAGCTCCTCGGAATATCCCAATGTGGCATCTCTTCTGTGCCCAGACTCTGCATGGTGGGAGAAAGGAAGATCAGGGTGAGGATGCGGTTGCCCAGACTCTTGGCTACTGAGACTGGACTTTGTGGAAGAGGGGTTGGTGCTGAACCGACTGGAAGCACTATCACCTGCAATCCAACCGACTACCTGCTTGCACTGCTGTGGCGACAAGAGTTGCGTCTTGTGCCGCCCTGCAAACTGTGACATGAAGCTAGGAGTTTTGGATGACTTTGTTTCTTGGGCTCTGCCAGCAGGCACAGTTTCACCGTGCCCAAAGCCATGGCCTCTGCGTTAACCATCAGCAGCATGCCCGCTTCCCCGTCTCTTAGTGCTCTCCTTGCGCATATTGTATAGAACAATGCAACTTGGTCACATATACAGTACTGCAGATGTTTATTAACTGTATGATCAGAAAAATTTTAAAGAATGTCCAATATTCCGAATGCGCTAACGTTATAGAGCAGCAGCAAATAAGGAACTGCGGCCTATATTAAAGGTATTAAATACGGAGGTCAGCTACAGAGAATTTTTAATGGTTGTAATACACTGTGCACCTAGCGTTACTGACAGGGCACACCTGGGTTTTTTTTTTTTACACCGGCAAAAATTTTAAAAAAAAATACGTATTTCACAATGGACTTTGGTCTTTTTTGAACAGCGAAGTTCGTTCTATCTACCCAAATCCTATCCCTATTGGTTAATTCCCTCCCTCCAAATTGCCCCGCAGCAGCAAATGAGGAACTGCGACCTAAATTAGCGGTATTAAATACGGAGGTCAGCTATAGAGACTTTTGAACGCTTGTAATACACTGTGCACCTAGCGTTTCTGACAGGGCACACCTGGGTTTTTTTGGACACCCACAAAAATAAAAAAAGACGTATTTCACAATGGACTTGTTGTTTAATTCCCTCCTTGGAAAAATTGAACCACAGCAGCAAATGAGGAACTGTGGCCTAAATTAACGGTATTAAATATGGAGGTCAGCTACAGAGACTTTTGAACGGTTGTAATACGCTGTGCACCTAGCGTTTCTGACAGGGCACACCTGGGTTTTTTTTTACATCCACAAAAATTTAAAAAGACATATTTCACAATAGACTTTGGTATTTTTTGAACAGCGACAATTGTTCTACCTACCCAAATCCTAACCCTATTGTTTAATTCTCTCCTTGTGAAAATTGAACCACAGCAGCAAATGAGGAACTGTGGTCTAAATTAACGGTATTAAATACAGAGGTCAGCTACAGAGAATTTTGAACGGTTGTAATACGCTATGCACCTAGCGTTACTGACAGGGCACACCTGTTTTGTTTTTTTTTACACCGGCAAAAATTTAAAAAAGACGTATTTCACAAGGGACTTTGGTCTTTTTTGAACAGCGAAATTCATTCTACCTACCCAAATCCTTTCCCTATTGATTAATTCCCTCCTTGGTAAATTTAAACCGCAGCAGCAAATGAGGAACTGTGGCCTAAATTAACGGTATCAAATACGGAGGTCAGCTACAGAGACTTTTGAACGGTTGTAATACGCTGTGCACCTAGCGTTTCTGACAGGACACACCTGTTTTTTTTTTGTACACCGGCAAAAATTTAAAAAAAAGACGTATTTCACAAGGGACTTTGGTCTTTTTTGAACAGCAAAATTCGTTCTACCTACCCAAATCCTATCCCTATTGTTTAATTCCCTCCTTGGCAAAATTGAACCGCAGCAGCAAATGAGGAACTGCAGCTTAAATTAAAGGTATTAAATACGGAGGTCAGCTACAGAGACCTTTGAACGGTTGTAATACGCTGTGCACCTAGCGTTACTGACAGGGCACACCTAGGTTTTTTTGACACCCACAAAAATAAAAAAGACGTATTTCACAATAGACTTTGGTCTTTTTTGAACAGCAAAATTCGTTCTACCTACCCAAATCCTATCCCTATTGTTTAATTCCCTCCTTGGCAAAATTGAACCGCAGCAGCAAATGAGGAACTGCGGCTTAAATTAAAGGTATTAAATACGGAGGTCAGCTACAGAGACCTTTGAACGGTTTTAATACGCTGTGCACCTAGCGTTACTGACAGGGCACACCTGTTTTTTTTTTTACACCGGCAAAAATTTAAAAAAAGACGTATT
>ONZH01017053.1:0-12373 GCA_900303285.1 Rhinella marina
CTCACCTCTTGGCCTCCACATAATTTTGAGGTTCACTCTTGGGCCTCATATAATTTTTAAGAGGTCTCACCTCTTGGGCCTACAAACAATTTAAGAGGTCTCACCTCTTGCTACAAACAATTTTTAAGAGGTCTCACCTCTTTTGGCCTCCACATAATTTTGAGGTCTCACCTCTTGGCCTACAAACAATTTTAGAGGTCTCACCTCTTGGCCTACAAACAATTTTTTATGCCTCCACCTCTGGGCCTCACTCTCACCTCTGGGCCTGCTCATTATCTTTTCGAGGGCTCACCTCTTGGGCCTCTATATAATTTTTCGAGGGCTCACCTCAGCTAACTTTGCGCACTCATTAAAATATTTTCACAACAAGGACCTAAGAGCCCTCGATGGGAGAGCTTTATGTGGGGCCTGTTATAGGGAAGAGATGCGGCCCTGCGGGCTTTAGCCTGCCTTCTCCATGAGCCTCTGCCCAGCCCACGGCCTCTTCCTGCCTTTTGCGGTCCCTATGCATCCCTCAACATCCCCACTGCTTTACCTGCTAGACATGACACTGGGCCAGGTCAGGTCACTGACTTCGTTATACTCAACCACCTCCTCTTACACTGCCTCACTTTGCTCCAACAGCCTCCCTGCTGGCAACTGTGTCCTCATCATCGTCCCTAATCATTTTACACTTTAGTGCCCGTTCCACACCACCATCAGCTAGAGATGGAGCTTGCTCCAGTGTTTGGGCATCAGAACAAACAAAATCCTCAGATACTCCTGCGATTCTTGCATGGGTGGGAACACTGGGTTGATAACATTGGGCAGGGTGGAGGAAGGAGGGTCAGAGTGAGGTCCCTGCAGTTTCTGCAGGCTATCGACGAGACTGGACTTTGTGGACTTGACTGGGTGGTGGACAGATTTAACAAATCTAGAAGGAGAAGGAGGGGTTTTGCCGAGCTGTCTGTAAGGGTTGCGGAAATCCAGACAGAACCAAGGCCAAAACTTGGGTGGGGGTAGCAGGTTTGCCTGTCCCCGCCTCCACAACATTCACCCAGTGTGCTGTCAGGGAGATGTAGCATCCCCGGCCTCAAACCAAAGTGTTGGTGGTCAAATGGCCTTTTGCAGTAACCGTGTTACTCGGGCGTGGATGATGTTTTGGGACATGTGCCTGGGCAAGGCAGGGATGGCACAGAGGGAAAAATAGTGATGGCTTGGATTGCTTTCCCCCTTGCCTATGCCATCTGTGGTTGTCATAGGCAACGTGATTTAAGGGGTGCAGAATTTCATCTTCTTTTTGTCTAGTTTGGCTTGGCGTCCATGGCAAATGTAGAGGAAAGAAGGTTTCCTTGTATGGTCTCACTTTACAGAGAGGTTTATATGTCTTTGGAGTGTATTGTTGAGAGGCTGTGATAGTGGCGTAATAGTGCGACTTGGGCGCGTTATATGCACCCAGACATGCTTCCCCTGCTGTCCCAGTTGCATTCCAGCAGTGTTGGCATCCTTTTCTGAGGTTTCAGGGTGGACTTGGTGACCTCCAAGTGGTCAAATTGAGATTTCCAAGTGGCGAGCATTTTTTTCCCATAGACTTTAATGGGATTCGATATTCGGTCGAATAGTCGAATTTCGCGGTCTATTCGAATCGAATTTCGAACTTTAGAATATTTCACTACTCGCTCATCTCTAATTATAAACTCTTGATTCTATGCACTTTAATGGATATCACTGCCTTGCCTAAGTATATGTACTCTATGGGAGTGGAGAAGAATGAGGTTTGGCAATTGTCGGAGCTCCATGTATTAACTGGTTTGTTTTCCATTTGTCAGTCAACTATTCCTCTGGCATCTTCCACTTGTCTCTGATGTTCTTGGACCCACAGGTGGCTTGTCCTGATGTCTATGAGATAGCTGTGTGTACCCAGTGGAGCATTGTGTGGTATTGTTATACAGGTACACTAACTCTGGAAGGAGTAAAGACCAGTCACTTCTTTTTTGAAGTGGTATACGGTAGCTTTCAGCAGGTTGATTTGAATCTGATACATCTTCTCACATAGACCATTGTCTTGAGAGTGATGGGTAGTTGTTAACTTTTGGCAACTATACAAGGTACACAGTTCTTGGAGCAGCTGAATGAAATGCTGTAGGTATATATTAAGAGCGGTGTTTTAGACTCCAGTCTTAATAAAGCCCTGCACTGGAGGTGGATTCACCAGAGTTATATAGAGGCCTCTACATAACTTCAGCGGATCCACCACTGCTTCTAAATGTAAGACAGATTCCTAGCTGTCTTACATTTAGACAATCTTCTACATCTAAAACAGGCATAGAAAATGCTAAATGAGAGGGCTGCCCCTTTCACCGCCCATGCCTCACCCACTTTTTTAGACCTGGCGTGAGCTCGGAAAAGTTGTAGAGTAGCAGGAAGATTTTTCACAATGTGGCTGTTGTGGTTTTGTCCGCTAAGTCTCCAATGGGTATAGCAACCACAAACTTACAGTGGTATAGTGGTTTATGATGGTCAATCCGGTATCCGGACCTGCTTGGTTCAAGTTTAAAATGATCATTGGACACAATTTCACATGTTCTTTTGCTCAAAACTGAATGAAGAGGAGCTCTTTAGTCATGCTTTTCTCCTCTGCTGAGGTCACATATTGGGCACTCACAGCACTAATGTGGTCATTTATCAAACTAGTGTAAAGTGAAACTTCCTTAGTTGCCCATAGCAGCCAAATACATTCCACCATGTATTTTCCAAAGGAGCTGTTGAAAATGAAAGGTGGAATCTTATTGGTTCCTATGGGCAACTAAGCCAGTTCCACTTTACACCAGTTTGATAAATTACTCCATAAGGTTCTATGTCGGGCCTCATTCCGATTCAGTAGACGCAATCTCTGTTGGTAGCATTTGTCTTTTGATTTCTGAAAGTCTTGTCCTATTGTAATACGTTTCAAAGATAAACAAATTGTAAAAAAAACTAGGTTCATAAAGAATTTTACAAAAATGTGTCCCAAAACAAACCAGAAGCTTTTCAGGTTTTTTTCAGACAAATTGAGAAAAACTTCACACAATGCCATTTTACTGCACATGTTAGAGGGCAAAACCATAAAACAACACCATTACTATATTCTTTTCAAATTAAAAGTGTCAATATCAGTGTTCAGTGTGTTTATTAAAGGTAAAGGATATTTAAATTACAGGAAATACACTTGACATTTTGCTACTACTGCTCAATAATTTGTGTGCCGTGTACCAATCCTGTGATTTTTCATTTAGGAAAATCATGAGTTTTCATTAGGACTCAAATATCAGGAAAAACTAGATGTGCAAAAGGCAATACCCAGGTATCATCCTTCCACAGTCATAATGTCAGTGGCAGGAGCACCAGCTTTCCATGTATTAGTAGTATTAGTAGGCCACAGTTCTTTCTGAAAGCTATAACTCCATTAAAAGACAATGAGGAGGATATTGTAAATTGGATGGCTCACTCTTCACAAGAGGATTACGTGAAAGTCACCTATGAGTCTGAGACCACAAGGGTCACCGCATTCCTCCTTCTCCTCCTCCTTGCAGTCCCAGAGAAGCCCTAAAGTTGCAACATGTCTGTCTACATTGCCCCTCCTAGTGGGGGCAATCATTTTTTTCCTAAGAAGAGGCAAACAAGACCCCAGCACACACTTTGTCTCTTTGTTGACGACTTATGTGAGAGCAGTCATCATTTTGATTGTCATGAGGAGCAGGTTCAGGGAGATGTGTGTGACTCCATAAAAAGCTGTGTTATTGGTGGTAGAAGTGGCACCCATAGCCAAGGTGGTATTGGCAGGGGCAGCAGTAGTGACTGGCACTTTGGGTAAATATACAGCACCGAGTCAGAAGAGAAGCCAAGGAGCCCATTATGGTATCACATTTTGATAAGTGCAGGGAGGGTCAGGACTCTAATGATTGTGTGTTGGGGCTGGATTGGGATGCTTTGGAGGAGAAATATCATAGGAGGATGTCAGTGTCATCAGCAGAATTAGTCCAGAAGTTTCCAAAGAACTGCCAGAACTGCTCTGGGAACTGGTGATGCAATCCAATGATATGCAAGCTTAATTTCCACCTGGTGAATTGGCTGGCGGTGCAGTCACTGCCATATCATTTAGTAACATCTACTACATTAAGGGAGCTGATGGTGTGCACTCATTCTCGCTGGAAGAAAACCAGTCAGCATTATTTCACCCAGAAAAGCAATCCCTGCCTGAAACTATCATGTGGCGGAAAATGCGGGTCCACTCTTTGCAATTGTTGCTGTTTGGCAAGGTGCACGCCATGATGTACTCAGCTGTTAGAAGCAGGAACAGTAGATGTCTTGCACGGCTTACTGGGTCAACGTTTTTCCAGCAGCGGCGAGGCAGCATCTCTGTAACAATGCCATGTCCTTTATAAACCTTCACATTTGTGTTGGCCTTGATCCTACACTAGACACTTATTTGTGTCTTTTTGCTCCTTCTCCATGGACATCCTCCCTTCCCCAACAGCAGCTGGTAAAAAAGTGTTTTTTCCAGTTCCCCTCCCTTCTATATGATGTGTAGTCAGGCGTTCCTATGCAGTGTTGGAGCTGATTGGCCTAGGCAAGAGAAGCCACAAAGAAGTAGCAAACATCCTGCTGCCTGTCACCCCACCGACTGCAACTGAGCAAGGTGATCAGTGGCAATGGCTGCAATATTGTGAATTTGCTGAAATAACACAAGCTGCCAACAGGGCTTGTGTGAAAAACCTAGTCGTGCAACGCTTTTTAAAGAAGAGCTATGGCTTGCAGAAGGTGCTAATAATGTCCAGGAGAGTGTCTTTGAATTTAAGCCATTCTTTTGTGGCCAGAAAAGTCTTCATAGACTTGCAGCAATAGAACAGTCTGGCGCTGCTCCCCTTTGTAACATTGCAACTCGGAATTCTGCTTTGCACATACTAGAGTATCTATAACGTTTTGTCATACTATATATACTATTATGTACATAGTATGTACATACTATATATCTATAGTGTTTTGTCATGCCCCAGACTGCCCCAGTAGCAGGGAACATGTGTTGTTTCAAGGTCAGGAAGAGGCAGCTCATCCAAGACACTTGTCGGGTGCTGAAGCCCTTCGAAGAGGCCACAAAACGTGTCAGTTGTGAAAACTGCGGCATGAACAATGTCACACCCCTCATATTTATCAGAGAATAAATGCTCATGATGATGGTGACAAGGGAACAACTAAGGCATCTTGCTTCTGCCCTATAGTAGTGATGAGCAAAGTTTTGAACTTTGATTCAGTTGCTTCGCCGAACTTTGATGAGATATTTGGTTTCTAACTAAGTACTTTGTCACAAATTGCATTCCATTGTTTTTGGCAAGTGCAATGACGGGGAAGAGCGATCTCACCACGCCCCCATCACTGAACCCCTCAAAAGCCGTGTTCAATGCAGATTGCTGTCAACCTGACAGTCACATTGAGGACTTTCAGGAGTTAATCAGGGGTTAAAAAATACTTACCTCATCAATTTGGTTTCAGAGAGGCCATTGAAGCCATCTTGATTGCAGAAACCATGCCAGATCTCTTGCGCACTGATGGGAAGACCTTACAAGATCCTCACTCTGCACCGATACAGTGATGTCATCACATGATGATTCAAAATTTTCCTGAAATTTGGATGCAAGTTTACTTTGGGTACTTCGATATGCTCAATGGGACCCACAAGGAGAAAGACCCATGAAGTAGGAGGATGATCGAGAGGCTAGGAAGCTGCTATTGTAGGAGGAATTAGGGGTGGAGGAGCAGGAGGATGGTGATGATGATGACACCGGTCACGACACCCAATCATCTCCGTGATGGGCAGAGCCAAAAAAGAACTGGCACAATGGACACTCTGACCAGAATAGCAAGAACAATGATTGCTTGCTCATGCAGTCACATCAGTCTGATGATTACTGGAGAGCCATGCTATTAGACCACACAGAAGTGTGAATAAGGCATAAAGGTACAGGTTGCTGCTAATTGATGATAAGACAGAGAGGTAGTGAATACTATTTAGTTGGTGCTTGGACAAGCAGTATTTTGTTTATCTTCTGTATTATTTTGCGTTTTGCAAACTGTATATTTGTCTATTTTTATGTTTCCTATAAATGCTGGAAATAACCTGAGCTTTGGACATTTGAAACCTGTCTGTGTCTCTATAAAGCCTGGCATACTCAGACCATTGAGCTAAAACCCCACAACCTAGAGGTGGAGCCAGCCCACACCCTAAGCTTCTAAGAAGCTGGACTAGGATACTTAGCCTTGCCAATTCCTATAACATGCATAGCCATACCGTGTACAATTCAATGCACAAACTTAGCTTTACAATGCAGTGGTATACTGTAACTTAATGGCTGTTTTATCCAGTCACTGTATGGTGGTGTTATCCAGTCACTGTATGGTGGTGTTATCCAGTCACTGTATGGTGGTGTTATCCAGTCACTGTATGGAGGTGTTATCCAGTCACTGTATGGTGGTGTTATCCAGTCACTGTATGGTGGTGTTATCCAGTCACTGTATGGAGGTGTTATCCAGTCACTGTATGGAGGTGTTATCCAGTCACTGTATGGATCCAGGTATGTTATCCAGTCACTGTAGTCACTGTATGGTGGTTTTATCCAGTCACTGTATGGATGGTGTGTTATCCAGTCACTGTATGGAGGTGTTATCCAGTCACTGTATGTCACTGTATGGTGTCATGTTGGATATCCAGTCACTGTATGGAGGTGTTATCCAGTCACTGTATGGAGGTGTTTATCCAGTCACTGTATGGATGGTGTTTATCCAGTCACTGTATGGATGGTGGTGTGTTATCCAGTCACTGTATGTCACTGTATGGAGGTGTTATCCAGTCACTGTCAGTCACTGTATCAGTGGTGGTGTTTATCCAGTCACTGTATGGTGGTGTTATCCAGTCCACTGTATGGAGGTGTTATCCAGTCACTGTATGGATGGTAGGTGCTTATCCAGTCCCTGTACGGAGGTGGTATCCGTGTGCTGTATGGAGGTTATCCCAGTCACTGTATGGAGGTGCTTTCCCAGTTCACTGTATGGAGGTGGTTATCCAGTCCTGTATGGAGAGTTATCCAGGTCACTATATTGGAGGTGCTATCCCAGTCCCTGTATGGAGGTGTTATCCAGTTACTGTATGGAGGTGTTATCCAGTCACTGTATGGAGGTCTTATCTAGTCACTGTATGGAGGTGCTTTCCAGTCACTGTATGGAGGTGGTATCCAGTCACTGTATGGAGGTGTTATCCAGTCACTGTATGGGGGTATTATCCAGTCACTATATGGAGGTGTTATTCAGTCACTGTATGGAGGTGTTATTCAGTCACGTAATGAGTGGTGTTATCCAGTCACTGTATGGTGGTGTTATCCAGTCACTGTATGGAGGGTTTATCCAGTCACTGTATGGAGCTGTTATCCAGTCACTGTATGGAGGTGTTATCCAGTCACTGTATAGAGGTGTTTTCCAGTCACTGCATGGAGGTGTTATACAGTCACTGTATGGTGGTGTTATCCAGTCACTGTATGGAGGTGTTATCCAGTCACTGTATGGAGGTGTTATCCAGTCACTGTATGGTGGTGTTTTCCAGTCACTGTATGTTGGTGTTATCCAGTCACTGTATGGTGGTGTTATCCAGTCACTGTATGGAGGTGTTATCCAGTCACTGTATGGTGGTGTTATCCAGTCACTGTATGGTGGTGTTATCCAGTCACTGTATGGTGGTGTTATTCAGTCACTGTATGGAGGTGTTATCCAGTCACTGTATGGTGGTGTTATCCAGGCACTGTATAGAGGTGTTATCCAGGCACTGTATAGAGGTGTTATTATAGTTTGATAGATTCTATGTGTTCTCTGTTGTTCTCTGTGTACAGATTCCAGATTCTTAGGCTGTGTCTGTATTTGCCGGTTAAGCACATGAGTCTGGTTGAGCGCATTCCTCACCACTGACCACCAGGACCTCGCCCTGTTCTAGAGTGCAGTCTTAATGGTTGAGGTGGATCACCACTGTTGAAAGTTATTTGATGAGCAGTCCTCTCCAGGCATTTCACAGCATAGTGACATCATATCAGAAAAAAGAGACCACTGGGCACCCGTTAATTGTCAAAAAATAGGAAATGGGAAAAGGGAATCCGTGTGACTGAAACTCCCCAGACAACCTCTTCAATATGTATGCGTACTGTCCATTAAAGGAAATTAAATGCTTTACACAATACCTTTTGGTGGAAGGGTCATTAAAAATAATTTTTCCTGGGACTTCAGATAGCCCTTTAATGAAAACAATGACCATCATGTTTATGTAAAAATAAAGTGCTCGACTGGTCAGACTGGTCTAGACACATGGTAAATTTTACTCAGTATTTGAAAAGCATTACTGATCTCGAGACCCAAGTGATGATCTATTAAATGTTATAAGGTGGTGTAGACCTGTGGAGATAAAACAAGGTGGACATCTACCATTGTGGCCCTCAACTAATTATGGTTGTAGGATGAGACTTTGGAAAAAACAAGTGAAACCATTGGAGTCTTGACCAAATAATGAAATGAATGTTCATGTTATTCTGGACTGTGATGCTCAATAGACGGAAAGAAAGAAATGAAGGAAAATGAAGAACAATGAAGAGATGGAGACAATGGCAGGTATTATGGCAAATATTTGTTGTCCCAGAGCAGGTGCTGGAGCCAGGAGTCTTACTTACCTTTATATGTCCTGCAGCTTTAGAGCCACATTCTGATCCTGGTCCCATGAGTGGCACATGAACAATAAGGCCAAGGTTTGGCAGATGTGGTCATGTGAACAGTGGATGTCTTATCATTGCTGCAGGACCAGAGGTATGTTTGGGTAAGGGGTTTTTCCTTTATCTGACCAAATTTCGAAAAATCACTGAAACTCCCCTTAAGACATTTCCACATATGTTCTCCTCCCACCTCTCACTACATTTTCCCAGAGTAGTACACAAGCCCTCAATAGGAAAGTGATGGCACAACTGACCCTTTAGTTTCCCACATAGTCTTTTTTGTGTCTAGTGGCATCAGTTTCACCATTAGACGTCTTCATATGCAGGCAACATTTCTCTGTGATGCTATGGACATCATACAGGAGCCCAGCTTGACCACCAGTTCTATCCATCACAGGAAACTAGCCAGACACAACTGATATACACTCACCGGCCACTTTATTAGGTACACCTGTCCAACTGCTCGTTAACATTTAATTTCTAATCAGCCAATCACATGGCGGCAACTCAGTGCATTTAGGCATGTAGACATGGTCAAGACAATCTCCTGCAGTTCAAACCAAGCATCAGTATGGGGGAAGAAAGGTGATTTGAGTGCCTTTGAACGTGGCATGGTTGTTGGTGCCAGAAGGGCTGGTCTGAGTATTTCAGAAACTGCTGATCTACTGGGATTTTCACGCACAACCATCTCTAGGGTTTACAGAGAATGGTCCGAAAAAGAAAAAACATCCAGTGAGCGGCAGTTCTGTGGGCGGAAATGCCTTGTTGATGCCAGAGGTCAGAGGAGAATGGGCAGACTGGTTCGAGCTGATAGAAAGGCAACAGTGACTCAAATTGCCACCCGTTACAACCAAGGTAGGCAGAAGAGCATCTCTGAACGCACAGTACGTCGAACTTTGAGGCAGATGGGCTACAGCAGCAGAAGACCACACCGGGTGCCACTCCTTTCAGCTAAGAACAGGAAACTGAGGCTACAATTTGCACAAGCTCATCGAAATTGGACAGTAGAAGATTGGAAAAACGTTGCCTGGTCTGATGAGTCTCGATTTCTGCTGCGACATTCGGATGGTAGGGTCAGAATTTGGCGTCAACAACATGAAAGCATGGATCCATCCTGCCTTGTATCAACGGTTCAAGCTGGTGGTGGTGGTGTCATGGTGTGGGGAATATTTTCTTGGCACTCTTTGGGCCCCTTGGTACCAATTGAGCATCGTTGCAACGCCACAGCCTACCTGAGTATTGTTGCTGACCATGTCCATCCCTTTATGACCACAATGTACCCAACATCTGATGGCTACTTTCAGCAGGATAATGCGCCATGTCATAAAGCTGGAATCATCTCAGACTGGTTTCTTGAACATGACAATGAGTTCACTGTACTCAAATGGCCTCCACAGTCACCAGATCTCAATCCAATAGAGCATCTTTGGGATGTGGTGGAACGGGAGATTCGCATCATGGATGTGCAGCCGACAAATCTGCGGCAACTGTGTGATGCCATCATGTCAATATGGACCAAAATCTCTGAGGAATGCTTCCAGCACCTTGTTGAATCTATGCCACGAAGAATTGAGGCAGTTCTGAAGGCAAAAGGGGGTCCAACCCGTTACTAGCATGGTGTACCTAATAAAGTGGCCGGTGAGTGTATGTAAACCAGCCGTTATATGCCACTAAGAAGGTTCTTCATTCATCTCATTAACTCATCAGCATGGTGGTGTTTGTTTGCCATTGTCGTCTGCTAATGCTCCTGCATAGCACAGGATGAGAAGAGTGAGAGACACGGTCACCGGTGCCATATCTGCTCAGCATTGGAGATATTAACTATCCAGGTGACCGATTCACCATTAATAGAGATGTAGAAGGTAGGGAGGCAAAGCTACTCTTCCTTGATCCTGGGTTTCCTAATCTGTGGTATCATATAAAGACACCATAATAATTAGGACTGGCTGATAATTATTGTCAGGAACTTCCTTGTATCTTTGGTGGTGGAAGAACATTTCTGTTTACATCTACAAGACATTGCACATGAGATATAAATGGAGCAGATGACACAACATTTATTGCATTTATTTCCCAGAATTCATTTGTACAATTTCATTTAGAAACTTGACTCTTCATTGTAGGTGATGAGGGAAGGTTTTCCTGTGTGAGGAACCTTAAGGCAGGAAAATGCACTATTATTTTGGAGTTGAGATAGAGAGACATCTCGGCTGCTTTGCTGAATTTTACAAAAAAAAAAAAATTCTTTTGTGATGAATTACTTCATCATGAACCGCATTTTATTGTAAGTAGTGGGTGCAATAACAGGACGGGACGATTACGCCTCTCCCTGTTATTGTACCTGTCACGGGAAGCCGGCGGCGCGCTCCCCGCTTGCAGTGCCGCCGGACTTCCGCTAACACGGAGCGAGGACGCGACATGCGTCCTCGTCTCCATGGTAACGAGAGGCGGGGAGCGTCGGGCGCGCTTCCAGATGCTGCGTGCCCGGCGTCCCCGCCCCCCTAGACACGAGCAGTGGGCGGTACTGAGCGCTGGCCCGGCAAGCCAGCGCTCAGAGTAAATTATATATTAGAGGTACTGGGTCATGTGGCGTGGCCAGCGCCACATGACCAAACTTGTAGCATATTTGAGCGCTGGTCACGTTCGGCCAGCGCTCATTATGCAAATGAGGTTATGTGACGCTGGCCCCGTCACATGATCCATTGGAGGGCTTTTTAAAGCAGGCCAGTTGCCCTCTCAAATCGCCTGTGATTAGTTACCCCTTTGATCAGTGCTTGTGCGACCTCTTGCTTGAATTGTTACTTGGATTTTGGACTTGGATTCTGGACTTTGACTTCTCTCTTGCTTCACCCCTGGTATTTACGTGACCTCCTGTGTTTGACCCGGCTTGCTGACTACTCTTCCATTGTGTTCGTTCTGTCTGTGTTTTGTCCGTCCCCCTGTTCCCTTTCCCTCCCTGCGCACTTATCCAGTGTAGGGACCGTCTTCGTGGTTGTCCACGGCTGCCTAGGGCCGACTGAGGCAAGTAGGCAGGGAAAGAAGGAGGGGTTCAGTTCAGGGCTCACCACCCTTGTCTCCCCTCGTGACAGTACCCCTCAGATGCAGGGTTCATAGCTGATCTCGGCATCTGATACCAATATTACACTGTAAAAACTTAAAAATAAATAAATTACATAATTTTTACCTCATACATTTGCTCGTAATGTGCAGTCTGCCGCCATCTTGATTGAAGATCTTGCATGAATCCCGCGCAGCCGGCTGGTGTGATAACTTCATGTCACCATGAACGGGATTTCAATCTTCAATCGAGATGGCGGCAGCCGGCCGTCATGAGCAAATGGATGTAAGTATGATTTTTTTTTTTTTTTTTTTTACTGCTATTCAGGGAAAATTGATTTGCTACCATGAAGCAGGAAAAAATTAGGCTTCATGGCGAATCAAATTTTCCCTTACTTTGATTCACTCAACACTAATGATCAATGTCAATATATTGTGGGGAATGGCGGGCGTCAGAGCAAGTACATAAGCATAGTAATATAGGAGCCAGCAGGGAAAGATAAATAATTAACCCCGGCCGTCTTCACAGCAAGCGCTGCTCTGTACTGTGTAGACGGAAA
>ONZH01017054.1:0-22866 GCA_900303285.1 Rhinella marina
TTTTGCTGGACTGGTTTTTAGACACCATGTCTGTCAGGATTCGGGGGCGCTGCGGCCCTCCAGCGGATGTTGGGCGGGTCCGGACGTTCCCATTTCCTGACGCTATGCGGCGCTCATCCCGAGTGCAAGCCAGAAAATTCTCTTGTAACACTTAGGTTCCTTAAGGGTTAAAGATTTGGCTAGTTTTGCTAGTTTTACTGGCAGGCGTCCCTGCCAGTAATTTTGGTCCATTCTAGGGTGTGGCTGGGATCCCTGCTCCTATCACGCCTTGGGGCTGGGACTCTAGCCACTATTTAGTTTCACACTCGCCATTTATCTGTGCCTGCTATAGAGCCTTGTGCCTAAGCTAGCTACTCTGTGTTTATCCGGTATTCCAGTGACTCTGTACCTTTTTCCCTGGTTTCTGTTACTGTTACCTACCTTTGGTGTTCTCCTCTGTTTATTCCTTGCTTGGTTCCTTTACCTTTTACCCCTTCAGTTCCTGACTTGTTTAGGTTTTTTCCTGCTTGTGTTTTGTTTTGGTTGTTTGTCTCATCCCCCAAAAGGCAGGGACAGTGGTTGGGAGGAGTGTCAGGGCCTCACTTTGTCTGTGTCATTTGTGTCCCCCAGACCTACTCCTCACAATGTCCCATTTGAAGCCCCATGATGCACCCCTACAGTAGAAAACAACCAAAAAGTGCCCATATTTTGGAAACTAAGGGATAAGGTGACAGTGTTATTGATACTATTTTTGGGTACATATGATTTTTGATCGCTTTATATTACGCTTTTTGTTAGGCAAGGTAACCAAAAATGGCTGTTCTGGCACAGTTTTTTTTCGTACAGTGTTCATCTGACAGGTTAGATCATGTGCTATTTTTATAGAGCATATTGTTACGGAAGCGATGATATCAAATATGTCTACTTTCTTTGCTTGTTTCGGTTTTAAAATAAAGCATTTTTGGAAACAATTATGTTTTTGTGTCTCCATTTTCTGAACGCCATATCTTTTTTTTATTTTTCTGCCGATTGTCGTGTGTAGGGGCTCATTTTTTGCAGGAAAAGTTGACATTTTTATTGGTACCATTTTTGGTACATATGATTTTTTGATTATTCAGCAGGTTTTTACGGACGTGGTGATACTTAACATGTATACTTTTTTTTATTTATTTAAGTTTAACACAATAATGTCATTTTTTAAACAAAAAATCATGTTTTAGTGTCTACATAGTCTGAGAGCTGTAGTTTTTTAATTTTTTAGGCGATTGTCTCAGGTAGGGGCTCATTTTTTGCGGAATGAGAAGACGGTTAGATTGGTACTATTTTGGGGGGCATACGCCCTTTTGATGGCTTGGTGTTGTACTTTTTGTGATGGTTGGTTTTTTTTACATTGTTTTTATTTTTTATTTTTTACGGTGTTCACCTGAGGGGTTGGGTCATGTGATATTTTTGTAGAGCAGGTTGTTACGAACGTGGCAATACCTAACATGCTTAGGGTATTTTTTTTACCAATTTCAAATTTGCGTATATTGGGGGAAAAATAGGATTTTTTTAAACTTTCTTTTTAAAAAAATGTTTTACACTTTTTTTTTTTACACTTTTTTAGACTCAGACTCACTTGGTTCTTGAAGAACCAGTGGGTCTGATGATTCTATAATACACTACAGTACACTATATAGTGTCCTTTAGAAGGAGCCTGATCAGGCTTAGCTTATACCATGGCAAGCCAGATGCCTGTGAAAGCATCTGGTTGCCATGGTAACCATCGAGGTGCTGCCACAGCAGAGCGGCGTCCTGATGGGAGGGGGAGGGAGCTTCCTCCCCGTTAACCCCTTCCATACAGCAGTCCCTATTGACCGCAGCATGGAAGGGGTTAAATGGCTGACATCGGTGCCAGCACCGATGTCAGCAGTTTCAAGCAGAGTATCAGCTGTATGCTGATACTCTGCTTGAACACTGCTCGGCCATCCTGAAAAACATTGCGGTAAGGGTGACACAAATGATGACCAAACATTTATACATGATGTAGCCGATGGCATGTGGGATCTGGGTGCAGAGGATGGAAGCATGCCTGTGAGGCAGCAGGGTGGAAGCAGGGGTAGATCTGGAGCTAAATGCGGGACGGGTACACTGGTACATGGGAGACTACCTGTGAGAAACACACTAGCACTGCACGAGTTCATAAAAGCAGCGGTAGGCAGGCATCATGCAGTGATTGTGGGAAAATGCTATACTTGGCAGTGTGGGAATTTTTCACCAAGTCACTGGGGAACATTTGCATGGTGGTATGTAGGATATGTGGGCAGAGGGTGAGGCACAGCCAAGGTGCTAATGATGGCACGATGGTCTTGCATCAACACATGGAGCGTCACTATAGAGTGGCGTGGGAAAACTGTGCCACTTTTATAGACAATAAAGCCTGATGCAACGACCGGTGCATCTCCCACTGGCTTGCACCCCCACTCAAGCGGTCATACGCCAACAGAAGTAAGCTGTTGTTCCTTCCCATCGACTTCTCGTCACTTGTTTCGACAGCAATCACCAGGGGCGGATTGGCAATGTAAGTCACTAGGAAGCTTCCCGATGGGCCAATGGAGTTTCCAACGCTATGGGCCGCCCCACCCCTGACCTTATTATACTGATAACGTGGCCATCGATGTGTAGTGCAGAGAAGGGGCTGGCTTCCAGCCTTGCAGTGCTGTAATGGAAAGCCACCATGTTTGAAGTTAGACTGAACCCATAGGAGCTGCTGCAATGTGTTTAGTACAAATTGATGGCCACCGGTAGCTCTGCTGTGCATGAGCGCAGAGGCTACTGCAACCTTGTTATGGGAGCAGGAGGGAGAGGAGCAGGGGGCGGGGCCGGGACACAAGCACACTCACAGCACGGCTCCTGCATTGCCTGGGCTGTGGGCACTAGATAGCAGGAATGAGAGCTGACATACACCTGCCCATGAAGAGGCCCTGGCTGTGTGAAGAGAAGGTGTATAGGATGTGCCTGGACTGGATTCCACTGGTCTTCATAATAGTATTGTGGTCCTACTTGGCCTATGAGGTGCTGCCACAGCAGAGCGGCGTCCTGATGGGAGGGGGAGGGAGCTTCCTCCCCGTTAACCCCTTCCATACAGCAGTCCCTATTGACCGCAGCATGGAAGGGGTTAAATGGCTGACATCGGTGCCAGCACCGATGTCAGCAGTTTCAAGCAGAGTATCAGCTGTATGCTGATACTCTGCTTGAACACTGCTCGGCCATGTCACTATGTGATCCTGCTCTTCATAGGTGAGAGCCCCTAGCAGCACCTACTGCTATACATTGTATGGAAGTTGTGCTGCCTCAGGACTAAAGGCTGCACCTAATGTGATGCTTTGTGACTGTGTATTAGTAAAGTGTATGTACATCTCCACATGCATTTTTAATAAAACCTATTCTAAATGTTATGGAAATAGGCACCTAAAGTTTCAGTTGTGTAAGAAAGTACGGATTCCACTGGGGCCGTACATGCCACACTCTCCTAAAACCTGGCATACATGGGCTATTTCAGGCTTTAGCAGAGCAGGCACAGGCATGATAAGTGCTCGCTCAGCTCCACTCTGCTAAAAGCCTAGACCAATGTGATTTGCGGAGTGAGCGCAGGACAGGAGCTGGCTTAGTACGTCACTAATCCCTCCTGTGCACACTCAGCTAACAACTGAAATAGCCCACGTATGCCAGGTTGTAGAGTTGTTGTTGGAGAGTGGGGCAGGTACAGCCAGTGAAAAAATCTGAACGGTAGCATACTACTTAATTGTGGCAACTCCTGTACCCTAGGAATGCTCTGATAATTCCGCTAAAACTGAAAGTTATCACTGAGCGATGTTTGGTTGATACAAAGTTGTGACGGCATTATCCAGAGAAGTCAATAGTATTTGGTAACAGAGAACAGAATGTGGCAGCTATTGATGGCCAGCACTGAGGGACAGCTTCCTGAACAGTATATTGTGCTGCACTGTGAAATTTGGTTCTGCAGGGTCAGTATTTTGTGCTGCACTGTGGTACTGCTAACCCCGCCTACCTGGGTCACCCCATCTTTTGTCAATTTAGACCCACCTACAACGTGGGGCAACTTTTATTTTTGAGAGGAAAATGGCCTCTATTGATGGCCAACTCAAAGGGACAGCTTGAGGGGCAATATATTGTGTGGCACTGTGGTATTTTGCGCTATGGTATTGCTCCATCCTTTTGTTGCCCTGTCTCCTGCCAATTTAGACCCTCCTACAATATGGGGCCACTTTTAGGTATTTTTTCCAGGGCCACTTTAGGTTCCCAGTCCGCCCCTGGCAATCACTCACCGAGGCATTTGCAAAGAGACAGCAGTATGCATGCACTCATCCAGTGGTGCAGAAGCTAAAGGCCAGGTCCTTCCCTTTCCATGTAGTTGACTCACACTTCCGAGATGAGAACTTATGGCTTGTGCCAAGCTAAGGTGGAGAGTCCCAAGCCAACATTACTTTTCCAAAACAGCTGTACCAGCCCTTCACACATACGTTGTGCAGAAGTTGGGTCAGTCCTCTCTGTGTGTGGTAGTGCCAGGCTGCCGCTGCTGGTTGTATCTGGCTGGAGAATTATTTTTTTTTTTTTAAATAATGAAATAATTTAAAAAAATGGCCTAATGGTCCCAGCCTGCAGCCGCCCCAGAACCGGACCCTCAATTTAGAAGGTTCGGTCCTGCGGGTACCCGGCTCTTCCCGACCCCCCTGGTGGCGGTGGGTGCCGGGGTAATAGATATTGGGGTTAGGGCTGGCCATACCGGGAAGCACTAAGCTCAGTATTAGTAATCAGGGCCCTCTGTAGATAGCCGTGATTACTAAAACTGCAATGTTGTAAAAAGACACACGCAAACTTATAAAATATTTTATTGAAATAAATACTCCCCCAGACCCCTGTTTGACCATTTTATTTAAAAAATAAAAAAGCTGGTCCGACGTAATCCACGAATCCGAAGTAGTCCTCTGCATTCACGATCCTGAAAAATAGAAAACAAACAAAAAAACAAACAAACAAACAGACCACTTACCTCCTCCTCCTCAGGCTTCTTCTCCTCAGCAGTGGAGCCTCTTCATTACATTGCGCCCTCTGCTGGTGAATGAAAAAAATGACACCTTGAATTCTTCAATGAAAAAAAAAAAGTGATAGGTGACGGATCCGTCATGAACTCCATTGAAAGTCAATGGAGGACGGATCACCGAGCGGACCCGAGCGTAGGCATGTTTGGCCGAACAGCGAGTTCGGCTGAGCATGCTCGCTCAACACTCTATATGACCCAAACATTCAATGCCGCTCTATCAGGCATTCCCTTTCGCCCTCAGACGCTAAATGCCCACATCACATTGATACACAAAACCTCAGAAGGATCCCACTTTATGCTCTAGCTGCAGACCAATTTCTTTATTAAATTTGGATTTGAAAATGTTCGCCAGAATACTGTCCTCTAGAATAAAACCATCATTAGCAGACCTAATTCATCCTGATCAAACAGGATTCATACCTGGTCGTGAAGGCAAACATAACAATTACAAAATTATAAACTCAATTGACCTAGCAAGGAAGTTGAATAGCTCCTTAGTACTATTAGGCACAGATGCGGAAAAGACCTTCGATCGAGTGGCTTGGCCCTTCGTCAGATGTGCTTTGTCCAAGTTTGGCTTTCCTTCTTCCTTTATTAGGGCAATATTCACAATGTATGAAACACCTAGTGCCAACATTAAAGTTAATGATACAATTTCACAAACGGTAGAAATCAATAATGGAACCAGACAGGGTTGTCCCCTGTCCCCGATCCTATTTATTCTTACAGTTGAACCCCTGTTACAATATATTCGTCAACATACAGAGATACATGGGCTGTCCTGCGACGGGTTGGAATTCAAATAAGCTGCCTATGCATATGATCTTTTATTACTGATATCCAACCCTTTGCAGGCCTTTCCAGCTATTATCGAGCTTTTTGACTCCTTTGGGCCTATATCCAATTTCAAGATAAGTATTTCAAAATCCAAAGCATTAGGGGTTTGGTGAGTACCAATAGTGAGGGAGACATGTTTTAGCTTTCTCTCTGAACTATTGACAGTAAGTGACTGTCTTTTCTCCTCTGATGATGGATACTCCTCTGTACCATCATTAATACGCAACTCTACAACACCAATAAAGGAGCTCCTAGATAAAGATGGGGCGCTTTTGCATCATCCTACACTGAAATCTAAACTACAACTACCCAATATTAATGCCTTACAATATGCTTACATATGATCTTCTGTCAGAGACATGTTCTCCAAATCTGCTAAACTACCTGAGACAACGTGGTTTGAGAAGCTTATTTCGCAGTCTCAATATCCTATGAAACTGATTTCCAAGATTGGTCAGAATTTGCTTAACATTGACTCCCCTACTTCTCTTTTTTTTATAAGGGAGTGGGAAAGAGATCTAGAGGTGAAATTCTCAGACAGAGATCTCCTGACAATATTGACAGCCCCCAATCTCACTTCCAGATTACTGTACAAGAAAATGCATATAAATACTATCTAGATGGTACCTACTAGGTTAAAAAAGATGTACGGTACCACCTCAGGAATATGCTGGAGATGCCAAAGAGTTGTGGGCACATTCCTTCATGTGTAGTTGTCCTGACCATCTGTTTCTGCTTTTTGGAAAACTATCTTTGAAAATATCAGAGACATATTCCATCTCAAAGACTCCGTACTCCCCACCTGCCCGAAAATTGCTCTCTTGGCTTTAATACCAGACAATATTAAGTATCTAAACAAGACCTTGATAAGATTGCTGCTGGCAGTGGCAAGGTTATTGATTGCCTCCAACTGGAAATCAGAATTGATTCCGACTGTATCACTCTGGTTTACAAAGCTAGAAGCCATTTCCAGATTGGAGGAACTATCATCTATCAACTATCTGGTATGCCCCTCTTGGTTGTCCTTATGAAGCTCTACCCTTAAGTTTCTGTCCTCAATGGGGAGTTACACGCTTTGTATCTCTAGAATAATAATTCACTCAGAGCTATAGACTTTATCTGACGAGATATCCTCTATACTATCCGCTCTTACCTACCCCCTCCCCGCATCCCCCTTGTCTTTTATGTAGTCTTATAATGGTGTCTTGACTTTAGTTGTTATAGGTTAACTGTTTTTTCCTTTAGACTCTTTATGGCTGGAAGCCTTAAGACTGAGGATGTGAGGTTAATGAACATTTACCTAATGTCATGGTACAAAGAAGCCCTTTCTCTTGCTTATTCTACTGTAGATGTACGGTTTCTTATGCTCCTCCTCACATCCATATCACCTTTACATTTATTCACATACATATATATCTTTACTAGTTATTTGTTAGATATGTGTAGATATATTTATGGTTCAATAGATTTTTATTGAGTTTTTTCGGTTTTTAACAGAAGTATATAATCAAAGTATAACAAGGCATGATACATTTGTTACAGACGTGTGAATAGACATTTAAAAGTTCTATTACATTTCCTATCTAATATATAAAGCTGAGTGTATGTATGTGTGTGTGTGTGTATGTCCGCTAAAGGAATCCACACCGTCGCAGCTACAATAACGAAATTTGGCACACAGGTACATCAGGTGTCCGGGACGGTTTTAGAAAAGGTCTCAGCTCTCCAGGACGTACCGTTCCTGAGATATTCCCAAAAAATTCATTAGCCAATAGAAGCCTGGTCACATGACCCTTATCAGCCAATAGAAGCTCACAGGCAGTTATTCTCAACACACCAGGTTTCCATAACAACCTAGCCAGTTCACTGCTGTAGGTCTGCTTTAAAGGGGCAGAGTGCTGTGGATGACACTGTTAAAGGGATATTCCGGTTACCATAAATATAACTTATGTTTTAGACTAATTCATCATCAATAATTTCCTCATATAATGTAAATTTCACATATTTACCGTTCAGTAGTAATAAAAGATGTTTTCTTCCACTTCTAAACAGTTTCCACCTAAATTACTATGGCATCGCCCTGTAATTCACCTTCAAAAGAAAGACTTAAAAGCCCCACCCCCAGGTCCCACTAAGTCACGCCCCTGACTCAGTCAGGCCACGCCCCTTCCATGCCACATTTGACCGGGATTGAATTGAAAATGAAGGTAAAAATCAACTTCTGTCAGCTGCAGGAGTTGAGGTCGACTTTCTCCCAGCAGGTCATACTCAGACTGCACAGTGCTGCTGTCTGAGAGTGAGCTATTCAAAAGGACATCCCTGTGTCCAACCAGGCCCAGCGCATGACAGAGGACAGGGAGTCTGAAAGCCAGACTGTCCAGCCTCCCCCCAACGTGAAGCCGTGCAACCGGTCCCCATGATGCCACACCCCTAAACACGAGGTCACGCCCCCTGGTTCAGTGAAGACACGGAGGAGAAGCTGTCTGAGCGTAAGCTACTGAAAGGGTGGACATCCCTGTGTCTGTCCAGGCCCTGCGCTGGACGGTGGACAGGGAGTCTGAAAGCCAGACTGTCCAGCCTAAAACCAGATCTCTGGCCACCCTAGGGGCAGGCTGATGTTAGGGTGGCCAGACGTCCAGCTTTAGGCTGGACAGTCCAGTTTTCTGGCTACCTGTTCTCCGTCCGGCGCAGTGCCTGGATGGACGCAGGGATGTCCACCCTTTCAGTAGCTCACGCTCAGACAGCTTCTCCTCTGTGTCTTCACTGAGCCAGGGGGCGTGGCCTCATGTTTAGTGGTGTGGCTTCATGGGAACTGGGGGTGCTGCTTCATGTTTGGGGGAATGGCCAGTTAGGTCCATCTTTCTGGGGTGAAGACAGTGGCCACCCTAGCTGCTGTGGATGTTTCTGTTAAGGGGCGGGCTGCTGTGAAGGTCACTGTTAAAGGGAGGGCACTGTAGAGGTCACTCTCGATATCGACACACACACAATCATTAAATGAAATAAATTAAATATACCCGGGTGAAGCCGGGTCCTTCAGCTAGTACATGATAAAATGTAATATGCACATACAATGGTATATAGGGGTTAGAGAATCCCTGCAAGAGGGAAAAGAGACATATCGGTAGAGTATGGTGTTATCAAAGAGGAAAGATCATTCCAAAGTGTTGGAATTTTGAAATGTATCATGGGTGAAGGCTGGTTGACAGGTTATGAGTGATGGCACAGTGTGTAAGTGGAGTTGAGTATATGGAAGGCCATTTAGCCCAATCTCTCATACTTCTTATTGGCGAAGTTACTCTGAGCAAACATTTTCTCATAAGATCTAGTGACCTCTACTGAGTTCAATATTTCTTGAAAGCTAGGTATGGATGTGCTCTTCCAATTTCTCAGAATGGCTAGTTTAGTATCTAGGTTGCATGGCAATCGTTTTGTAAGGGATTGGTATTTTAGACAGGTCTATGAGGAGTAGAGCTAAGGACGGTTCTGGATATAGGTGGCACCCCACTGCGTCTGAGATAGATCTAAATATTGTGGTCCATAAGTGGGATAGTTTGGGGCATTTCCATAATATTTGAATCAAGGTGCCCCTTCCGCCACAGTTTCTCCAGCACATTGGGGAAGAACCCGGAAAGATGCGGCTTAAGCGCACTGGAGTGTAATACCATCGTGATACTGTCTTCATGTAAGACTCAAAGTGTGTAGTGCATTTTAGTCAAGAGACTGCAAATCTAATAGCTGAAAGCCATTGGGTAGTTGAAAAGGAGTGGCCCAGATCAGTTTCCCATGAAAGGAATGGTGCGGTCTATGTTTGCTTGGGCTGTGAAGGAGGGGTTTTCACCTGGCAGCTTGTATTCCGATTGTAAGTCACTAAATGCCTTGAGGGAGGATTGAGATTTTAGGTCAGTGACTATAGTTATGCCTTTATCTTTCCAGGGTATTAGTGGAAGGTCTGGAAGGAGGCATTGTAAAGACTTGATTGGAGTAATCAGGGTTACCAAAACGGGTTGACCCTTTCCTTTGGAGTGATAGGATTTCCACAAGGTCAATGACGATGCTATGAAATATGGCTGCACACGAAGGGAAAATGAGTCTTGTAGGGAGGCCATTAGTAAGGCTTTAAGATTCTGTAGTGGGGCCTGAGTTTGTTCAATGTGGACCCAATGTTTGGATATGTCAGATATCCACTACTCTCTTAGTTGGTTAATTCTAGAAGCCAGGTAGTAATCATAGACATTTGGTACACTCAAACCTCAGTATTGTTAATGTCTATTCATGATGCTTTTAGCTAGGTTTGCCCTTGAACCATATGAATCGATTCAAAAGTTTGTTGATTGAGGTAAAAAAGGAGGTAGAAATTAGTATCGGGATGGTTCTGAAGAGGTACAATAATTTGGGTAGTAGGTGTTGTTGAAATGCTGCAATTTGCCCAGCCATGACAATTCCGTTTTAGCTATACTTTCTAGTTCTGTCTGTATAATTGAGAGGATAGGAGGGAAGTTTGCTTTATATAAACCTTTTGGGGAGGAGGTCACCTGTCTTCCTAGATAGGGTAATTCTAGATCTTGCCAGTCTAGTGAGAATTGTGCTTTTAAGGTAGAGAGATAGTCTTGAGAAATTTGAAATGTAAGGGCTTGGGATTTGCTATTGTTAAGCTTGTAATAAAAAGAGAGAGCCATATATGTGGATAAAGTTCATTATTGATGGTAGAGATATTGTCGGGTTTGATAGTGTTAGGATGATGTTATCTGCATAGAGAGATAACTGATGTTGTCTATTTCCAATTTGTATGCCGTCTATGTCAGATGCTTGTCTAATCGCTTGGGCTAGAGGTTCTAGTGAGAGGATACAAATGAGATGTGAAAGGGGGCATCCCTGCCTCGTGCCATTTGATATCTGAAAGGGATCTTTGCTAACACTCTGGCAGAAGGTAGAGTATATAGTGCTTTAAGGGCTCTTATGGTGTGTTCCGGAAAGCCCATTACCTGGAGGACCGAGAAGACAAAAGACCAGTTTACACGGTCAAATGCCTTCTCGGCATCCAGGGTGACAAAAACTGCTGATGTAGATATTCTGTTGATGTAATCTAACAGGTTGATTACCCTTCTGGAATTGTCTGTAATTTGTCTGCTTTGTACGAAACCCACTTGGTCTAGCAGGGGATAATTGCAGCTAGTCTATTAGCAAACAATTTAGCATAGACTTTAAGGTCCGTGTTTAGTAAAGAAATCGGGTGGAAGTTTTGAGGAATGTTTGGGTCTTTGCCAGGTTTTGGCAGGGTTACCACAACAGCTTCCAACATTTCTTTGGGGAATTTTCCCTCAGACATGGCAGGGATGCTTGTAAGTGGGGCGCTAAGATTTTAGTATATAGTTTGTAATAGGAGTTAGGAAGACCATCTGGTCCAGGGCTTTTCTGGTTGGGTAATGATTTAATAATTTGGGAAATTTCCTCTATTGTAATTGGGGCACATAGAGATTCTTGTTGTTTACTGGTCAGGGTTGGGAGGGATAAAGTGTTGAGAACCATATATATCTTGTGGTGAGGCAGGTTTAAAGCTTGGATCATCTGCCAAATTATATAGCTGCGAATAATAAGACATGAATCTGTTTGCTATGGATTTAGGGTCATAGATTTTTTGAGTTTTAGAGGGGTTGTGTCACAGGAGGCCGGCGTCTCGGTCCCTCCGCACGGCGTCGCCAGGCCTCTCCGCCCCTCTAGAGACGAGCAGTAGGGAATTGAAGTGCTGGTCTGGTCAGCCAGCACTTCATCAGTTAATCTTCTGTTTGGCTTTAGCCATGTGGTGCTGATCACACCACATGGCTACTTTGCATATTGTTATGACAGTTTGCTCCGCCTCAGGTCATGTGATGCTGGCCACTTCACATGATCCTGGGCGGGCTATTTAAAGATGGCAACTGCCTTACTCAGCGCCTGTGATTAGTTCTACCTTTGATCAGTGCTGTGTTACTTTGCTGTATTGGATTTTGCGACATTTGGACTCGGATTTGGACTTTGACTTTTCTCTCGCTTCACCCTTGGTATTTGACGTGACCTCCTGTTTTTGACCCGGCTTGTTTACTCTTCTATTATTGTGTGTTCTGTCCGTGTTTGTCTCTCTCTGTATTTCCCTTCCCTGCCCTGTGCACTTACGCAGTATAGGGACCGCCACCAAGTTACGGTGTTGCCGCCTAGGGCTTCTACTGTAAGTAGGAAGGGAAAGTGGTGGGGTTCAGGACAGGGCTCACTATCCCTTGTGTCCCCTGTCATGACAGGTTCCGTAGGAAGGCTATTCTCTAGCTTTGACTCTTTTAGCCAATAAACTTCCTGCTTTATTTGCCTGGGATTAGTACATGGCTTTTACTTTCCTCAAGGAGTATTCATATTTATGTAGGAGATTCTCCCTAAGCTTCATTCTGAGAGAGTTAAGTTCTTCAGACATAATCGGGTTTTGCTTTATTTTGAGTGTCTAATATATTAATGCGGGACATAAGATCAGATATTTGTTTCTCCCTTTGTTTTTTATCCCTGTGGCCAATTTTAATGAATATGCCACGTATAAAGGCTTTATGAGTAAAGCCACGTATAAAGGCTTTATGAGCCGTCCAAACTATAGATGGATTAGATACTGAGGAGGCATTGAATTGAAAGTATTCTTCTAAAGCCTTTGTTACCTCAGGCTGGTATCTGGCATCTGCCAGTAAGAACTCATTCATTTTCCAGATTGGGTTTGGGGGAGTGGCAAAAGTTTCTTCAATTGCAATTGTTACTGGGGCGTGGTCTGACCACGTGAGGTAGACTCTGTAATAGTTAAAACGGTTGTTTTATCTACTAACATCAAATCAATTCGTGAGTAGGAGTGATGGGATGGTGAGAAATATGTAAAATCTTTTTCTGTAGCATGTTGAATGCGCCAGACATCATAAAGGGGGTATTCAAATATTGAGCGGGCCAGTGATGGCGTGGTGTCTAATAAGGCATCAGGGACTAGGTTGAAATCCCCACATATTATCAATCTGCCTTTCTGAAGTGAATGAACTTTTTTAAACAACTTATTCAAGCAGTGTTGTGGTCTTACATTAGGAGCATATAAACCAACCAGAGAGTATAGCACATTGTTTAAATAACACACATGGATTATATAGCGGCCTCCTGGGTCCATAGTAGTAGAAACCGCGGTGTGTGCCACAGTGTCACGAATTGCTAGGAGAACACCACGCTTTTTCTTGCCACTATGGGCCTGGAGCACTACTGGGAAACAGATATGTTTGAGACGCTCTGAATCTTGTAATAAAAAATGCTTTTCCTGGGCACAAAAAATATCACACTTCAAAGAGATAGCTTCCTTCCACATCATACGCCTTTTGTAGGGACTATTCAAACCTCATACATTTAATGAACCTAAACGGATCACCATTTTAGATGATAAGGTGCTAAATTGTACAGACGTGTGTCTGATCCGGAAGGAAGCTGACAACCTTCACATCTTATAAAGTCAAACCTTTGGACATAAGTAGTGATTACTCTACCGAAGAAAATGCAGGGAGTAACAAAACTGAAGAATAAAAACAGGAGAAATACAAAAGGGAGAGAACTCAATGCCTGTGAAACAGGGCTGAAGAAGGTGAAACGAGAAAGGCAGGGAATAATGCCTCCCAACTATGAGTTGGGAAAGTTCAGACAGAAGCACCATTTCAGATCATACTCATCGGCTCCTGATGTGATGTTATTATCTTAAAGTCTTATATCCCTCAGCGTTGCTTTTTCTTTCGCCGGTTTTCCACCAGTTGCCATTCGTGGTCAGTGTTGATACGCGAGGTGGATCCTGACGGGCCAGTGTCCTCTACTGGGATAGAATCATGAAAGATCCACTCCTTTGGACTAGAAGCTTAACTGGGTACCCCAGCGGTACACGATAGAGTTGTCCCTGAGAGCTAATGTAATAGGAGCTAGTTTACGGCGTAGTTGCAGGGTGGCCGCTGATAGGTCTGTGAAAAGTTTGACAGACTGGTATGGTGCAGGTAATTCCTCTACTTTCCTGGCAGCCATCTTTTTCTTTGGTCTGGAAGAAGTGAATCCTCGCCAGTACATCTCTAGGGTATCTTCAGATAGATGTTTCGCTTTGACAATTCTATGCGCCCTGTCTATAGTGACATCTTGATCAGTGCATGACGGTATCAGCGCCTTTATCAGTGACTTGATATAATCTGGAAGGTCTGCTTGTTGGATATTCTCTGGCACCCCACAAAGCTTGAGGTTGTTGTGGCGAGACCTATCCTCAAGGTCTGCCACTTTGGCTCTGAGCTGTGATACTTCCTCTGAGAGGAGGTCATGAGAGTCTATAAGGTTGTTGTGGGAAGTTGCAAATTCTCACATTTTGACTTCTACATGTTGCATTCTATCTCCTAGCTCAGATACTGAGGATTGTATCTGTAATATCAGTTGCGACAGCTGTGAGGTCATGGAATGGTTGAAAGCTATAAACATGTCTTTCAATAAAGTACCTGATGCTGGTTTATCAGTGGTGGGGATTTGCTGAAGTACCTCAGTTACTGAAGTCTTGTTTAGATGCAGCATTGCAGCGCCATTGCTTCCTTCCAGCACAGGTTGGTCTTGCATGCGCTGCCTCTGTTTTGCCAGGCTGTTGGATGGCGACGTCTGCTGGTTTTGCGCCATTGCACTTGGCTGGGGTTTGGTAGCGGCTTCCCGGGCTCGAGTAGCGGGGACTGCTTTGGAGTGAAGTCTTGAGGCCTCTGGGTAAGTACAGCAGGGCCCTTACATCTTTGTTCCTCGTCTCCCTCACTGTCTGGAGAGCAGGAACTGTGTGAGGAGGCAGGACTGGAGTCGGGCACGGAAAGCGCTCCTCCGCTCTCGGTGCCATCTTTTTTTTTTTTAACAAATCTCTTTTTATTGATTTTGTAAAAGGTGAGACAACACAATACAGTAATAAACTGTTTTCTGTAAGGCATGGGAGAAACACAAAATCTCCCAAGTGAAAAATCCAATAACTGTAGAATGTAGGGAATGGGAATAGGAGGTGCGGAAGGGGAGGGGAGGGGGAGGGGAAGGAGGGAAAAGAAGGGAGGGAAGGGAAGGAAGGAGGGGGAGAATGGAGGAAGAGACAATAAGGTCTGAGAAGGAGAGAAGGTAAGGAGGGGAAGAAGGAGGGGACCATAGACAGTAAAATATACTTTCTTATGCTGAAGTAATAAAACATTGCAGATACATAATTGAGCATTGATAGGTCAAGGATAACATATATTTAGGCTTTGTCATTTTAACATGAATGAACACTCATAGTGTGTGCTATACCCGAAACGTCTTCCAGGGGGACCAAAGCTTCAGAAACTTGTGATGGGATCTATTAGCCCAGCTGGCCAATTCCTCCATTAATTATAGTTGGTCAACCCTCTCAAGCCATTGTTCATAAGAAGGAGCATTCTGGGAAAGCCAGCATAAGGGGATCAACAACCTGGCTGCTTGCACCAGGAGGGTTGGTAAATCAGTATGTGAAGGTGTCCAAGAGGACGAAGGCAGCCAAAGTAAAACAGATTCTGGAGATAGCACAATGTTAGTATGGCAGATGGCATTAATGCTCTCCTCAATTTTTGACCAAAATGGTATTATCAATGGGCAATTCCAGAATATGTGGCCTAGGGTACCTTGGTGTTCCAAACATCTCCAACATCTACTAGAGTCTGAAAGACCCATCTGATATAGTTTGTACAGGTCGTTGTACCATCTAGTCATGGTTTTATACAAATGTTCTTTAGTTGTGACACATCTGGAAAAACCATGGGAGCGGAGGTGGATTTGAGAAATTTCCGAATCAGTGAAGGTCCTATTAAAGTCAGCTTCCCAGGACTTAATGTATGCCGGTGCTGATGTAACAGATTCAGAGGAAAGAATTTGTATAGTAGAGATATACAGTGTTTTTGGATGGTACGACCATAAATCAGCTTTTCAAATCAGGTCCTATTATCATGCAGTTGTAGCTTGGGTAAGATTGCTAAACACGAACGCGTGAACTCCAGCCTGTCCAAGAACGCCCCCTTACCCACATAACTGGAACAAAGAGTTTCAAATGGACTCTTTTGTAGGGGAGTCCGCAAGTAATGCAGATAAAGATATGTCCCTCAACCACTGCCAAAATGATGGAGCGGAATGAGCAGACGGGTTTAACACGTAGGGTATGAGAGAGGATGGTAAGTCCTGTGGAGGTCTGGAGAATAAAGAAGAAGTGGACGACAGTGCCTGGATGTTAAGACAAAGACCTTTTGTTAATCCAGAGGGAATAGTGTCCGGTTTAGAGATGCACCAAAGACTAGCCCATTGTTGTTATGTCAGCATAGCCGCCTCCAAGTCCGCCCCAAGACGTCTGAAGTGTGGGACACACAACTGCATCCAACGTTTGAGTTGAATTGCATGGTAGTAGGTGTGCAGGTCAGGTAGACCGAAGCCACCCTGTTGGCAAGGCCTAATCAAACGGTTATACGCAATTCTCGGTTTCTTCCCTTTCCATAGGAAGTTGATGAAGAGCGATCTAATATGTAAAAAGAAATGGCGTGGTAGGTGAATAGGGAGCATTTGGAATAAATAGAGGAATTTGGGCAAAATGTAGGTTTGCAGAAGGTTTTTACGTCCCATCCAGGATATGTAAGGCAGGGACAAACTGGTGATGTGATCCTTGACTTTTTTCACTAAAGTGGAATAGTTGGAGCAGTATAGTGAATCAATATCTTTGGTTATTGAGATACCCAAATAAGGCAAGTCCCTGGGGCGCCATTTGAAGGGGAAATTTGTTTGTAGGATTTGGGCCGTTTTTGTGGGGAGGGATATATTCAGGGCTTCGGATTTAGAATAATTTATTTTAAAGTTAGAGAGAGAGCTGAATGAGTCAATTAGGGATAATATATGGGGAAATGCTTGTAGGGGGTTGGTGACTAATAAGAGGAGATCGTCAGCGAATGCCGCACATTTATGTTAGGTCCTCCCAATTGTCATACCTCGGATGTTAGTTATTCCGGAAGGCTTGGAGTAAGGTTTCCATCACCAATATAAACAAAGTGGGGGAGAGGGGACATCCCTGATGCGTACCATTACTGATGGCAAAGGGGGATGAGAGAGCCCCATTGACCCGAACTCTAGCACTTGGGCAATCATAAAGGGTCATGATTGATCTAATAAATGTATCTGGGATACCAAAAGTGGATAGAGTACGTTGCATAAACCGCCAGCTTACTCTATCAAATGCCTTCTCGGCATCGGATCGGATTGGACCAAGTCTGGGACAAATGGTACTTTTTGGAGACGGCTATGCTGACCCCCCTGGCTGCGGAACTGAAAGTGGAGTGAAACCATTGATTGTAGTAATAGGTAGGCATCTTAGGAATGCTAGATGACCTGAAGTGGGTTTCCTGAAAAAAGCAAATGTCAGATTTACATTTTTTCAAAAGAGTTATGACTTGTAACCTCTTCTGGGGAGTTTTCAACCCCCTAACATTGAAAGAAGTGAAATTAAGAAAGGACATAGTAAGTGTACTATCTGTGGATGGAAAAATAACTATAAACTAGGGAAAACACAAATGAGTACTATCATTATAGAGGAAATCTGTATACCAGAAGTAGTGGAACTACTACAGTAGCTTATATGCTGCAGTGAAGAATGCAATATGAGTCACCTTGAAAACAAGGTGACCAGAGGACAGGAGATGAACTAAGTTCTCGACCCCGACTGGCAATACAGACCCACACTTCATAGTGATAATACTATCAAAACGCAACATTAGTAATAAGCAGAAATATACATGGTATCATATATAACAAAAAAATGGCTAGGAATAATACCAGTCCAATCAAATACTATCAGTGGCCTCTGTATAACACATCGGAGACACTCAAGACGGCCAAGAGAATAACCTGTAAGGACAAAAACTGTTTGTGAAAGAGGTTACAGAGAGCAGATATAAATAACGGGCAGTCAAACTAAGGCATGATCACTAGAACTAAACTGCACCGACTGTATACCGGGTATAACCAACATGGCTAGCGACCATGGGGAGAAAAGCTGCAAACTCTCTTTTTCCCGCGGCAGCTCGAGGATGGCAGCCATGTCTCTAAAACTTAGCAGGCCGCATATATATCCCTTGGGGGATCACCTTGGCGGGGAGGTGGGCGCAAAGATTTATGGATTCGTTCAATGATCACTTTGTGCGCTCTGTCAGCCCCAGTAGATCAGTGAAAATAGGTCATGGCGGTGGATTCCAAGGCTGAAGCTGGGATGTCTTCAGGGACCCCATATAGCCGGGGGTTTTTGCGCCTACTTCTATTTCTTGATCTTCGATCAAGGAATAAGCGGTATTCAAAGAAGACACTTGGGCCTCCATGGCTTGCACAACGCCTGCACTGTGGTCGACTATCAAGCTTTGATTACCTCTAGGGATTCCACCCTGTGGCCAGAGCCACGGACATCTTGCCTGAGGTCTTTCATTTTCTCTCACGGGGGGCCAGGGGCTTGGGAGAGAGTGTTCTTGAAGAAGGACCTTGTGAGGGTGGCATTGTCTTCCTGAGGCAGCGTCTCCTCCGGGTCAGTATGGCTGGCTGCACCCGCTTCCCCTTCTTCGTCAGTTTTCGGCTGCTCTGACGCCGCCGGCGACATCTTGCCTGAACGCGCCGGGGAGACAGCGAGTTGTTTTCTGAAGAAACTATCCATTTCAGACTGGTTCTTTTTGGTTTTAGGTGTCGAGGGAGGGTCCCTGGACCTATCCGACGATCTTCACCATCTTTTATGTCATCCGACGTCTAGAATAGGTAAACGTGCGGGGGTGATAACGGGAGCTCTGAATCAAGCTTCCATTGCGCTCAGCGGTCAGGCTCGCTCCCTATCCTCGGCGCCATCTTTGTCCCGGTCTTAGCTAAAGAAAAGTCAAGTTTTCCTTGGGACCTCATGTTTTTCTTTCCTCTGGTCATCATGAGGAGGGTGTTGGTCATCTAGTGGGGTCTTTTTGCACCTGTTGGCATTGTTTAGAGGGTCTTGCAGGCCTGAGACGCTTTGCAGGAGCAGAGCACAGGTTCAAGCTGCCATCTCGTTCGGGGCTTAGCCACGCCCCTGTGTAGATATATTTAAAAGTCTATGATTAGATTGCACTTTACTTAGTTTTACAATTGTCACTCCTGCTGATGACTTTATTTGTAATGTACGATACTCCACCTGTGATTCCTGTACACAAACTGATTGTTTGAATGTGTACTTTGTTTGTTCCTTTTCAAAATCAATAAATATTAAAAAGAAAAAAAGAATGTCCAGAGAAACTGCGTGTGCACTTTATCCACTCTTACCCTGCAAAACACACCCTCCTTAAGCTGCAAAGGCAAAATGGTCTTCAGTAACATCACCTGATATGCGACATATGTTAGAACGCCTGTATGAGCAGAGGAAGGCAGACAACGATTTCTTAGGCGTCTTTAACATGGTCAGTATTTTGCATCAGTATTTGATCAGTATTTGTAAGCCAAAGAAGCAGTGGGTCCAAAACATTACATTACATTGTCTCTGTTTTGGACCCACTCCTGGTTTTGGCTTACAATTTCTGATCAAAACTGATTCATAATACTGACCAAATACTGACCATGTGAAAGAGACCTAACTGATGCTCAAAATACAGGATCCGTTTGTTTTTTTTGTACTTCTGTTCTTCTGACGGATCAGAAGAAATGGAAAAATAAACAGAGATGTGAACACAGTCTTAGGCTACATTCACACGCGACCGCAATGTTTTGCGTATCCATTAATTGCTTATCTACAAAACATGATACCAGCCAGTGTGCATTCTGCAATTTGTGGACCGCACATGGCTGTTGCTACCAGAGAAAATGCCTATTGTTGCCTGCAAAATTAGACCCCCAATCTTCATCAGACCACCAAATCAGACCTCCAATCTTGATTAGATCTCAGATCAGACCCCCCAATCTTCATAAGACCTCCAAATCATATCCACAGTTTTCATCAGACCCCAAATTGGACCCCCCCCAATCTTCAGGTCAGTCCCAAAATCTTCATCAGACCCCCAATCTTCATCAAACTTTAAAACAAAAAAACAATAAATAAAACAAGATACCTCTCCTGTTGTGGAAGGTGCTGTCGCTCAGAAGATCCAGAGCGCTCTTCCTGATGCATTGCATTGTGACCTGATGTTGTACAGCGTCAGGTCACAGTGCATTCTTATGTTCTTATGTGCGTGCACTATGTTCTTATACTGCCAGGACACAGCACAGCAATCTTGTCTGGAGAACACCAGGAATCATGGAGTAATACCAGCTCTAGCAGTGCTACACTTACTATTCCCCGGTCCTACTGTACTATTGAGTGCTTCCATAATGGAAATACTCATTAATATTCACTTTATAAGACACTGACTTTTTCTTCCACTTTTGTGTCTTATAGAGAGTGAAAACTATAATAATCTAAATAAGGTAGCCAAACCTAAACTTGCATCTTTAGCATTTCCATGCATTACTAAATAAAGTAGGATACAGTGAACACTGATAACAATAGATAATTATCATAATTATCACAATAGACATTTAGAATGTCTTATATGAGTGCTAAGTTGGATTGCTTGGATTGATTTATCCATATCTGACAAGTCAAATAGCTCACTGGATCAATGACCTCTCTAATATTGTTAATCTCGCAATCACATGTTGACGTCATCGTCACCATGTGATCTCGCTAGGGAGCACGCCTTTATGTAGTCATGCCCAGCGCAGGGCCTTTGGCAAGTCTTTTTCAATCAATAGAGCATCCAACTGCCTGGGCAAGTGGATGAGGTGAGTGATTTTTTTTTTTAATCCAAAAAGCTATATTACACTAGCGTATTACTGTTTTTAACGGCTTTTAGACGGGTGTACTTATGTCTAAGCGGCTGTTAAAACGGTCCCATTGATTGATAGGCTAAATGGGGTTCTAACATAGCGATTCGTGACAAATTAATTTGTAACAAATCAAATTTCTTGTCATACTTCGGCAAAGCTGGCGAATAAATTTTTCAAATAGTGAAACTTTTTTGTAAAAAAAAGAGAATTAAAATGTTTCTGCATTAATAATAATGCAATTATGTATCTGTATAAATGACCTATTCTTTTTAATTGATTATTTTTATATCTTTGAGTTTGTCACTCTGATGGTGATTTAAGCAGTTTAAGCAATTATTCTTAATTAAATCAAAGCAGCACCACCAGCTGCTTCCATGAAAAACAGCATGTGTTCTGACAGTGCTTATCTAGAGAGAAAGTAACAGAAGTACAGTACACATGGTCTCATCATGGACATTTCTGATAAGAAAATCAACTTCAATAAATTAAGATACTTTATAGAACAGTGAACAGAAGTCATACAATTTAGGTAACTTCAGATATTCCATAATTGTTGCAGCAAATTACAATAGAATACATGTGAATAATAAAGTTTAATAAATGCCCGTACACTTGTAGAGAAAAAAACTACACACACAGAATAGAAGGCATGTAACACATGCTGATTTTGCCGTGGGATCACTAAAATTTAAAGCATATCCACTGTATTTTTGTCTTTTCTATACCTGACTTCGCCATTACAGGTTACAATGTCAACATAAAGATGGAGTGAAACTTTTTAAGGTCTTCATGTCATGTAGGTCATTTGATAAGTGAAACTCTGGACAATGTCTGATAATTAGGATCTTAGCCAGTTCCTTGGAGCTGTATATCTCTGCAAAGTTTTTTTTGTTTTTTACCTGAAAATTAAAATTTAAAAAATTACCTTTTGCCTTCTACTACACCACCAAGCCTGTTCTTGCTGTGCCAACATGACTACTAAGCAACATTGGCATGAGCAGCATGGGGACTGCCACAATTAGCAAATGCAGTGCTTGGCAGCTGTATTTTTCTATGCTATCCTTGGAAATAAAATTCTGCCACACATCCTAACTAACTTTGAAAGCAGTTCCTCAAGTTGCAATATTAATTTTAGAGATGAGTGAATCAATTCAATTGACTCAGAATTCATTACGGATTTCCCATAACTTTTCGATCCTAGCGAACCAGAATTTCTTGTGATTTGTCAGGAAAAGAAATAATTAGAGATGAGCGAATCATGCAAAATTTTATTCGCTGAACATTCGCCGAACTTTTCCTAAGATTCGTATATTCGACGAATAGATTTGTTTTATTTGCATACACAATATACGTAATTATATAGCTTTTAGCGAACATTCGCGCACTAATAACGAACGTTCAGGTAAAAAAGTACGCAATCTCTTTGAACACATACGCATAAGCATACAAAGTGCGTACAAATATGACGGGCTTTGCTGGAGAGGAATGGTGGAGCAGGAGGAATGCTCTGAGTCTGACCCCTGGCTTCTTATGGATACTGTATCAGCAGATGACAGCAGATCATCCGGCTGATACTGAGATGAGCGTGCCATCCATTCCACTACCTCATCAATTTCTCCTCCACTACAATTTTGCGCCTTGGTTTGCCTGGTGGAACAACGGCCAAGTATTGCGAATACTACTAGAAGATGCTCCGGCTACAGGTCCTTTGGCACTTCTGCCCTGTGCCACCTTCTCCTTTTTTTAGAGCTTGAGGTCTGGCTGGAACTGGACCCCTTGTGCTTATCCATTCCAGATATTTTTCAATTCACTCTGTGGCCCTGCAGCTGGTCTTTGTCCCTGTATCTTCCTGTCTCTCTCTATCTCTCCCTGTCTCTCTCACTCCCTGCCTAATTAATTACTAGCCCTGAACAGGCCCTGCACTTGCCCTGCAGTATCCCTGATATGCGTAATATGGATTCCCAGAGCAATTACACCCCAATTTTCACAAAACAGGTCTCAGAGTCTCAGAACTTCACACACAGTGCTTCTGTTCGTCTCAGCAGTCACAGCAGAAAGTGATGCGTCACTGGCTT
>ONZH01017055.1:0-22576 GCA_900303285.1 Rhinella marina
TCAAAGTACGGTATTCCGGACAATTTATTGATTGGCTGAAGACTTGTATAGAGAGGCGAGAGTTTCCTCTGGTCAATGGTTGCAGGGACACATTCAGGTAGAGGCAGGGTGAGACAGGGCTGCCGCTGATCCGTATGTGTTTGCCTTAGACCGTTCTGAGGTCTGCAGGAGGTGATTTCAGGGTGCGGTCCCCCACTGCTCCCCTGAGTGTTGCGCCACGCGGATGATGTGACTGTGGTGATATCTGAGCCTCGTGGGTGGAGATGTTGTCTGCAGCCATCAGAAGCTACTCGAGGCCTCCGGGTCTCTGGTCACCTTGAGAAAGTAAGCTTTCTGGACACTAAGTTCTGATCCAGACTTTGATCTGCCACAATTTGCAAAAGCCTCCACATATTAAGATCTTAGGTTAAATTGGTAGGGAAGATAACGCCAGGATAAATTGGGAAGAGAAATTGGAAGCCGGAAATGCAAAGGTTCAGCGATGGAAGAATGGAGGCTGACCTATAAGAAAGGGTTAAAATGCTGAAGACTTACCTGGTCCGTCTTTATGTGTCTGTCATTTTCCCTTGCCAGAATCTTTCTCGCTAGGCTCTTCAGCTGTCTTCCAGCTTCTTTGGGGGAACAGGTTGACCGTAAAAAAGGGATCACTACCTACGAGGAGAGCGGGTGGGCTGGATATGATAAATCCAGGTGTTCTCGACTCCTGTTCTAAAAGGTTAATTTGTTGCTTGGACTCAGAGAACACTCCCTGTGGGTGAACAGTGTCAGGGACTGGATATTGCCTTTTGCAGAATCTTGGGTGCGAGGCGGCAGTCTCAAGAGGGGTCGGTTGACTCGTGGCTTCCCCCCAGTACCTGGAGTATGGTTTGGTGCTGAGAAACTGGGATTGATAAAGTGTTTATTGAGGGTAAGACCAGGAAAGGCTTAATGACATCATGTAGGACTCTTTTACATACAGCAGCATTAAAGGACGTACAACTGTGCCCTTAAAAGAGAGTCTGAGTTCCTTAATGAGTGAGGCTTCCCATAAGTTTTTTTGATGTACTGGTTGTCCTGCATGGGAAGCTTTATGTGAAGGGGAACCTAAAACATCTGAGTGTGTCAGACGAAGTGTCCCTTAGGATTCAACCAGGAGGAGACATGGCACAATTTATATTGAGTTGGGAAGGAGAAAATGGCAGGAAGTGTTCCAGGTTAAAATACCAAGACTACAGTGTCTGACATACCCAGATGTCATCTCGGGGTACAGCTGTATACCTGACATCGACCGAGACCATGTACCTGATCATCAACCATATAATATTACCACTTGGCATACCAGAAGAAGTGTCCGTCATAGCGAGCCGTTCCATCACAGGCAAGCGTGAACCTATCCTGTCAGAGCTGAGGTGGATAAAAGCTTAGAAGTAGGAAAAAGAAAACGGGAAGTTATGGAGGAATATAGTGGATATATGTATAATGGAATCGTGATGATTTATTTACTTTTATTCATTGTTATATGTTGATATGTTATTTTTAATGACCATTGTTTCTTTATTTGATTGATGTATTGTTTGTTTGTTTTTACTAATAAAAATTGGTCCTATGTACAAAAAACTAGCTTAATATAAAATTGTTCCTATGTACAAGAATATAACTACTATATACTACCCTATGTACAAGAATATATCTACTATAATACTGCTCCTATGTACAGAATATAACTACTATAATGCTCCTATGTACAAGAATATACTACTATAATACTGGCTCTCCTGCTCCTATGTACAATAATATAACTACTATAATACTGCTCCTATGTACAAGAATATAACTACTATAGTACTGCTCCTATGTACAAGAATATAACTACTATAATACTGCTCTATGTACAGACTAATGTACAAGATATAACTACTATAATACTGCTCCTATGTACAGAATATAAACTACTATAATACTGCTCCTATGTACAAGAATATAACTATATAATACTGTCCTATTGCAAAGAATATACTACTATAATACTGCTCCTATGTAAAGAATATAACTACTATAATACTGCTCCTATGTACAGAATATAACTACTATAATACTGCCTCCTATATAAAGAATATAACTACTAAATACTGCTGCTATTGTACAAGAATAATATACTATAATCTGCTCTATGTACAAGAATATAACTCTATATACTGCTCCTATGTACAAGAATATAACTACTATACGCCTACTATACTACTGCTCCTATGTAAAGAATATAACTACTATAATACTGCCTATGTAAAGAATATAACTACTATAATACTGCCCCTATGTACACAGAATAAACTACTATATACTGCTCCTATGTCAGAATATAATACTAAATACTGCTCCTATGTCACAGAGAATATAACTACTATAATACTGCTCCTATGTACAAGAATAACTACTATAATACTGCTCCTATGTAGCCAGAATATAACTACTATAATACTGCTCCTATGTACAAGAATATAACTACTATAATACTACTATAACTCTCTATGTACAAGAATATAACTACTATAATACTGCTCCTATGTACAAATAATATACTACTATAATACTGCCCATGTACAGAAATAACTACTATAATACTGCTCCTATGTACAGAATATAATACTATATACTGCTCCTATGTACAGGAATATAACTACTATAATACTGCTCCTATGTACAAGCATATACTATATAATACTGCTCCTATGTACAAGATTAT
The DNA here is from genome assembly GCA_900303285.1 of Rhinella marina. NCBI lineage: Eukaryota > Metazoa > Chordata > Amphibia > Anura > Bufonidae > Rhinella > Rhinella marina. The sequence continues at coordinate 2,723 of ONZH01017055.1, forward strand.
AACTACTATAATACTGCTCCTATGTACAGGAATATACTATTAAACTGCCCTATGTCAAGAATAACTACATAAACTGCCCTATTAAAGAAATACTTATAATACTGCCTCTATGCTCTATGACAAGAATATAACACTATAATACTGCTCCTATGTACAAAATAACTACTATAATACTGCTCCTATGTACAAGATATAACTACTATAATACTGCTCTATGTATAAGAATATAACTACTATAATACATGCCCTTGTACACGATAAACTACTATAATTCTGCTCCTATGTACAAGAATATAACTATATATACTGCTCCTCCTGCTCCTATGTACAAGAATATACTATATAAAACTGCTCCTATGTACAGAGAATATAACTACTGCATAATATGGCCATGTACAAGAATATAACACTATAATTGCTCCTATGTACAAGAATATAACTACTATAATACTGCTCCTATGTACAGAATATAACTACTATAATACTGCTCCTATGTACAAGAAATAACACTATATACTGCCTAGTAACAATATAATACTATTACTGCTCCTATGTACAAGAATATAACTACTATAATACTGCTCCTATGTGACAAGAATATAACTACTATAATATGCCCTATGTACAAGAATATAACTACTATAATACTGCTTCCTATGTACAAGATATAACTAACTGATAATGACTGCTCCTATGTATGGATATAACGTCTATAATACTGCTTCCTATGTCAAGAATATAACTACTAAATACTGCTCCTATGTACAAGAATATAACTACTATAATTACTGCCTCCTAGTACAAGAATATAACTACTATATACTGCTCCTATGTACAAGTAGAACTCTTCGGTTGTACCTGCTTCTCCAAATATTACGAATATAAACCCTTAATTTCTTCGCCGCTTTCTCGTCTGTTGGTGTTGTTGGGTATTTTCGTGTTCTCTGGTTTGCAGTGGTGTATGCTCATTCGGGATGATCTGGTGGGCGATCACGTCATATATTGTGTGAGTACAGGGATGGCGGTGGCGTTATCTGCAGCGGATCCTGCGGATCTGACCTTTATCTCTCATTTCTCCAGGTGCCTTTTGCTAAGGATATTTATGGGTTAATTGCGCCTAATTTTGGAGTCGGATTCGCCATCGGTAAGTTGTGTGATTCCGAGAGGCTGCGCCCGTCCTCTCCTGGCAACTACAGGTGGAATCTTCCTAGAATAGTATGCGAGAGCTGCAGTGAAGACTGACAGCACAGGCAGTGGAGTAGGAGAAGGCTGGAGATTCTTATAGTGCTGGTGACAACCTCTGCAGACACTGTGATAGCGACCTGTAGTAGTTGTCAGACGACCTCATCCCAGAAGCCGACGTCTCTGCTGAGACTTGTAGTTCTTCTTCTGTTGTATGTGCATATGATTGTGGCTACTGTCTCCGGCAGGGATGGTGGATTCATCGATGATGCCCATCATGGGTTACCTGGTGGACCTGCGCCACGTCTCCGTCTACGGCAGCGTTTACGCCATTGCAGACGTGGCCTTCTGTATGGGGTTGCATAGGTGAGTTTAACGTATGATGACTGCTCGTCACTTCCACACTGCCCCATCGGTGACCGACATCCCGCACGCGCTCCACACTGCCCACAGTGACCGGACATCCCGCCACCCGGCTCCACACTGCCCCATACGGTGACCGCCATCCTGCCCCGGCTCCACACTGCCCCAACGGTGACCGGACATCCCCCACCGGCTCCACACTGCCCATACGGTGACCGGACATCCCGCCACCGGCTCCATACTGCCCCACACAGTGACCGGACATCCGCCCCCGGCTCTAAACTGCCCATACGGTGACCGGACATCCCGCAACCGGCTCCACCTGCCCACACAGTGACCGGCACATTCCACCGGCTCCACACTGCCCCACACAGTGACCGACATCCGCCACCCGGCTCCCACTGCCCATACGGTGACCCGGACATCCCGCCACCGACCTGCTCCACACTGCCCCATACGGTGACCGGACATTCCCGCCACGCCGGCTCCACACTGCCCATACGGTGACCGGACATCCGCCACCCGGCTCCATACTGCCCCACAGTGACCGGACATCCGCCACCGCTCCACACTGCCCCATACGGTGACCGGACATCCGCCCACCCGGCTCCACACTGCCCCACACAGTGACCGCACCGCACCGCTCCACACTGCCCCCACACAGTGACCGGACATCCCGCCACCCGGCCTCCACACTGCCCCACACAGTGACCGGACATCCCGCCACCCGGCTCCACACTGCCCCACACAGTGACGGACATCCCGCACTGCCCCACACAGTGACACATCCACACTGCCCACACAGCCACCCGCCACCGCTCCACACTGCCACAGTGACCGGACATCCCGCCTCCCGGCTCCACACTGCCCCACACGTGACCGGACATCCCGCCTCCCGGCTCCACACTGCCCCACACAGTGACCGGACTCCCGCACCCGGCTCTAAACTGCCCATACGGTGACGGATCCCCCACCCGGCTCCACACTGCCCCATACGGTGACCGGACATCCCGCCACCCGCTCCACACTGCCCACGTGACCGGAACACCCGCACCCGGCTCCACACTGCCCCAGCCACGGTCCCCATTAAAGTGGACTGTAGTCCATGTCCAAGGACTGCAGTGTGCATCCAGTGAAGGCTATATTCCGCTATAATGTAACCCCATCATCATCCTCGCTGCCGTTCTCTTCCAGGGCCGTCGGCTGGAGGCGCCATCGCTAAATCCATTGGGTTTCCATGGCTGATGACAATTATCGGAATAGTCGATATCGTCTTTGCTCCACTTTGTTTGTTCCTCAGAAGTCCTCCCGCCAAGGAAGAGAAGATGGTAAGAAACAAGAATTAGAGTCATTGTAAGGCGTGCCGCAGCGACTATCCCCGGGCAGGATGAGCAGAGGGATGGGGAACGCCCCCAAGAACACAGGTGTCACCGCCCCGGTCACAGCCGCATCCCAATGTTCATGGTGAGGCAGGTAACGTCCTGACTGATCTCCTCTCTGGTGGTCACATTCAGGCTCCTCTCCTCATCAGCGACAATCGAGAACGATGTCAACAAATTGAGGTGGGAGTTGTCGCTTTGCTGGCCTCAGCCGGGTGCGGTACGTGGAAAAAAATACCCCATCGTGTTGAGGAGCCTGGGCTGGCTGCTGCTGCATGTGGTGGCAGGAGAAGGGTGACTGTGGGGGCAGAGAGGAGCCTCTCTTTCAGACACGCTCGCGGCAGGCCTCTGCTCCTCCACCTCTGACTCCTCATCTTCATCATCCTATAGCTGTAGGGTGGACAGCAAGATGCGTCAGCTGCTCTTCTTCCACCGTGGTCCCCTGCTGCATGAGCATCAGCTTCTGTTCTAAGAGAGGGATGAGGTTGTTCACGCCTCAGATGTCCCTGCTGACAAACTTTGTGGCCTCATCGAAGGGCTTCGGTGACTTGGAACATTGCCTCCTCCCTAACCTCCTCAGGGCGGCCCAGGGCAGGGCGGGCTCCAGGGCCTGGCGAGAGGGCAGGGCGGGCTCCAGGGCTTGGCGAGAGGGCAGGGCGGGCTCCAGGGCCTGGCGAGAGGGCAGGGCGGGCTCCAGGGCCTGGCGTGAGGGCAGGGCGGGCTCCAGGGCCCTGGCGTGAGGGCAGGGCGGGCTCCAGGGCCTGGCGTGAGGGCAGGGCGGGCCCCAGGGCTGGCGTGAGGGCAGGGGGGCTCCAGGGCTGGCGTGAGGGCAGGGCGGGCTCCAGGGCTGGCGTGAGGGCAGGGCGGCTCCAGGGCTGGCGAGAGGGCAGGGCGGGGCTCCAGGGCTTGGCGAGAGGCAGGGCCGGGCTCCAGGGCCTGGCGTGAAGGGCAGGCGGCTCAGGGCCTGGCGTGAGGGCAGGGCGGGCTCCAGGGCCTGGCGTGAGGGCAGGGCGGGCTCCAGGGCCTGGCGTGAGGGCAGGGCGGGCTCCAGGGCCTGGCGTGAGGGCAGGGCGGGCTCCAGGGCCTGGCGTGAGGGCAGGCGGGCTCCAGGGCCTGGCGTGAGGGCAGGGCGGGCTCCAGGGCCTGGCGAGCAGCTCAGGTCACTTGTCCAGTTTGTCAGATACCATTTGAGAAGAATGTGAGAATCTGCAGGTGACGCTCCACTGGAGAAATAGGTAAATCTGTCTGTTCTTCAGTAATTTGTTGTTTGTCCCATTTACAGTCACAATGAACCCACCAGGGGCAGCCGCGGGTCGTCCTGTAAAGGATTTCCCAGGTGGACATTCAGAACATTCTGATGATGAACTGGACGCAGTCACTTTCTATAGTTTTCATATTGGTAACACCATCAGAGGTGGACTGGCCATAGACCCTACTGGGAAATTTCCTGGCAGGCCGATGCCCAGGCTCTTAGCTTTATGTAATGCACCTGGTACTTGTGCACCTCGCCAGGTGCCCTCAGTGTGGTATCTGGTTCTGCTGGGGCAGTATTTTGTGATGCAGTGTGATATTGTTGGCCCTGCCTACTTGTGTTGCCCCGCACACCGACAACATGGGGCCACTTTATGTTCTCAGTCGGCCCCTGACCACCATCCACGAGCGCTGATGCCACTGGAGGACCAGAGCTCGGCCTCGCGTCTTCTGCTGCTGTCTGATATCATAATATAATCTGTTTCCGTCCTGCAGGCCATTCTCATGGAGCACAACTGCCCGGTGAAGAAACGCATGTACACGCAGAACAGCGCGCAGCCGTACTACGCCGCAGATGAAGAGTCAGAGAGCGATGAATGAGCGGGGACTCTGCTTCGCGGCTCGTTGTTCGTACATTTCATTGTTGTATCATTGGTCTAACAGTGACATAGTAACAAGCCAAAGGTCTCTTGTCCTGTCCTAGCAGAGTGGCGGTTCATGGCACGGAGAGCGGCGCCTCCATAGAGTGAGACTATAAAGGCATATGTGGCACCCTGCAGGGTTGGCATAGGTGCAGACCAGCGTCCTTACTGGTCCAGTCACTGGTCTCATATACGTGCAGACCAGCGCCTTACTGGTCCAGTCACTGGTCTCATATACGTTGCAGACCAGCGTCTTACTGGTCCAGTCACTGGTCTCATATACGTGCAGACCAGCGTCCTACTGGTCCAGTCACTGGTCTCATATACGTGCAGACCAGCGTCCTACTGGTCCAGTCACTGGTCTCATATACGTGCAGACCAGCGTCCTACTGGTCCAGTCACTGGTCTCATATACGTGCAGACCAGCGTCTTACTGGTCCAGTCACTGGTCTCATATACGTGCAGACCAGCGTCTACTGGTCGCAGTCACTGGTCTCATATACGTGCAGACAGCGTCTTACTGGTCCAGTCACTGGTCTCATATACGTGCAGACCAGCGTCCTACTGGTCCAGTCACTGGTCCTCATTATACGTGCAGACCAGCGTCCTACTGGTCCAGTCCCTGGTCTCATATACGTGCAGACCAGCGTCTTACTGTCCAGTCACTGGTCTCATATACGTGCAGACAGCGTCTTACTGGTCCAGTCCCTGGTCTCATATACGTGCAGACCAGCGCCTACTGGTCCAGTCACTGGTCTCATATACGTGCAGACCAGCGTCTTACTGGTCCAGTCCTGGTCTCATATACGTGCAGACCAGCGTCTTACTGGTCCAGTCACTTGGTCTCATATACGTGCAGACCAGCGCTCCTACTGGTCCAGTCCTGGTCTCTATATACGTGCAGACCAGGCGTCCTTACTGGTCCAGTCACTGGTCTCATATACGTGCAGACCAGCGTCTTACTGTCCAGTCACTGGTCTCATATACGTGCAGACCAGCGTCTACTGGTCCAGTCCCTGGTCTCATATACGTGCAGACCAGCGTCCTACTGGTCCAGTCACTGGTCTCTCATATACGTGCAGACCAGCGTCTTACTGGTCCAGTCCCAGTCCCTGGTCTCATATACGTGCAGACCAGCGTCCTACTGGTCCAGTCACTGGTCTCATATACGTGCAGACCAGCGTCCTTACTGGTCCAGTCACCTGGTCTCATATACGTGCAGACTGGTCAGCGTCTCTACTGGTCCAGTCACTGGTCTCATATACGTGCAGACCAGCGTCCTACTGGTCCAGTCACTGGTCTCATATACGTGCAGACCAGCGTCTTACTGGTCAGTCAGGTCTGGTCTCATATACGTGCAGACCAGCGTCCTACTGGTCCAGTCACTGGTCTCATATACGTGCAGACCAGCGTCTACTGTCCAGTCCTGGTCACTGGTCCAGTCACTGTGCAGACCAGCGTCCTACTGGTCCAGTCACTGGTCTCATATACGTTGCAGACCAGCGTCCTACTGGTCCAGTCACTGGTCTCATATACGTGCAGACCAGCGTCCTACTCGGTCCATGTCACTGGTCTCATATACGTGCAGACCAGCGTCCTTACTGGTCCAAGTCACTGGTCTCATATACGTGCAGACCAGCGTCTTACTGGTCCAGTCACTGGTCTCATATACGTGCAGACCAGCGTCTACTGGTCCAGTCACTGGTCTCATATACGTGCAGACCAGCGTCTTACTGGTCCAGTCACTGTCTCATATACGTGCAGACCAGCGTCTTACTGGTCCAGTCCACTGGTCTCATATACGTGCAGACCAGCGTCCTTACTGGTCCAGTCACTGGTCTCATATACGTGCAGACCAGCGTCTTACTGGTCCAGTCACTGGTCTCATATACGTGCAGGAACCAGCCGTCTTACTGGTCCAGTCCACTGGTCTCATATACGTGCAGACCAGCGTCTTACTGGTCCAGTCACTGGTCTCATATACGTGCAGACCAGCGTCCTTACTGGTCCAGTCACTGGTCTCATATACGTGCAGACCAGCGTCTTACTGGGTCCAGTCACTGGTCTCATATTACGTGCAGACCAGCGTCTTACTGGTCCAGTCACTGGTCTCATATACGTGCAGACCAGCGTCTTACTGGTCCAGTCACTGGTCTCATATACGTGCAGACAGCGTCTTACTGGTCCAGTCCCTGGTCTCATATACGTGCAGACCAGCGTCCTACTGGTCCAGTCACTGGTCTCATATACGTGCAGACCAGCTCTTACTGGTCCAGTCACTGGTCTCATATACGTGCAGACCAGCGTCCTAACTGGTCCAGTCACTGGTCTCATATACGTGCAGACCAGCGTCTTACTGGTCCAGTCACTGGTCTCATATACGTGCAGACCAGCGTCCTTACTGGTCCAGTCACTGGTCTCATATATACGTGCAGAACCAGCGTCTCTTACTGGTCCAGTCACTGGTCTCATATACGTGCAGACCAGCGTCCTACTGGTCCAGTCACTGGTCTCTCCCATATACGTGCAGACCAGCGTCCTTACTGGTCCAGTCACTGGTCTCATATACGTGCAGACCAGCGTCTTACTGGTCCAGTCACTGGTCTCATATACGTGCAGACCAGCGTCTACTGGTCCAGTCCTGGTCTCATATACGTGCAGACCAGCGTCCTACTGGTCCAGTCACTGGTCTCATACGTGCAGACCAGCGTCTACTGGTCCAGTCCTGGTCTCATATACGTGAGACCAGCATCTTACTGGTCCAGTCACTGTCTCATATACGTGCAGACCAGCGTCCTACTGGTCAGTCACTGGTCTCATATACGTGCAGACCAGCATCTTACTGGTCCAGTCACTGGTCTCATATACGTGCAGACCAGCGTCTTACTGCGTCCAGTCACTGGTCTCATATACTGCAGACAGCGTCCTACTGGTTCGTCACTGGTCTCATAACGTGCAGACAGCGTCTATATCACTGGTCTCATATACTGAAGACCAGCGTCTTACTGCGTCCAGTCACTGGTCTCATATACGTGAAGACCAGCGTCTACTGGCCAGTCGTCATATACGTGCAACTGGTCCCGTCACTGGTCACTGTCATATACTGGTCACTGATACGTGCAGACCAGCGTCTTACTGGTCCAGTCACTCATATACGTCTTCCAGTACACGTGCAGACCAGCTCTACTGTCCATCCCTGGTCTCATATACGTGCAGACCAGCGTCCTACTGGCCAGCGGTCCATATACGTGCAGACCAGCGCTTACTGGTCCAGTCACATGGGTCTCATATACATTGTGTCTGGCCGTCTCTTTTTATTGTGTTTGGGACCAGCGCCTTACTGGTCCAGTCACTGGTCTCATATACGTGAAGACCAGCGTCTTACTGGTCCAGTCCCTGGTCTCATATACGTGCAGACCAGCGCCTTACTGGTCCAGTCACTGGTCTCATATACGTGAAGACCAGCGTCTTACTGGTCCAGTCCCTGGTCTCATATACGTGCAGACCAGCGTCCTACTGGTCCAGTCCCTGGTCTCATATACGTGCAGACCAGCGTCTTACTGGTCCAGTCACTGGTCTCATATACGTGCAGACCAGCGTCCTACTGGTCCAGTCACTGGTCTCATATACGTGCAGACCAGCATCTTACTGGTCCAGTCCCTGGTCTCATATACGTGCAGACCAGCGCCTTACTGGTCCAGTCACTGGTCTCATATACGTGAAGACCAGCGTCTTACTGGTCCAGTCACTGGTCTCATATACGTGCAGACCAGCGTCCTACTGGTCCAGTCACTGGTCTCATATACGTGCAGACCAGCATCTTACTGGTCCAGTCCCTGGTCTCATATACGTGCAGACCAGCGCCTTACTGGTCCAGTCACTGGTCTCATATACGTGCAGACCAGCGCCTTACTGGTCCAGTCACTGGTCTCATATACGTGCAGACCAGCGTCTTACTGGTCCAGTCACTGGTCTCATATACGTGCAGACCAGCGTCTTACTGGTCCAGTCACTGGTCTCATATACGTGCAGACCAGCGTCCTACTGGTCCAGTCACTGGTCTCATATACGTGAAGACCAGCATCTTACTGGTCCAGTCACTGGTTTCATATACGTGCAGACCAGCGTCCTACTGGTCCAGTCACTGGTCTCATATACGTTGCTGTCTGGCCGTCTCTTTATTATTGTGTTGGGCTGAACAGTCAGGAATATAATGATCGCCGCGCTCCGCCCCTCGCTCTCTCCGTGTAGACTCGCACATGAACGCCACCCGCTCTCTTGTCGCTAGGATGTGATGTATGAAATCTACTCACATTACCAACCGCCTTACCGGGTAACGGACACACAAGCTTTTCTAGACCCGTTTCTATAAATATTGTTGAGAAACTTTATTTTATGTATTTCATTTTATTACATATTATGCAATATATTTTTCACTACTGTAACTGTAATGTAAATGTGTATAAAACTATTAAAACCCAAGAATGTCCCGTGTCTGACTGTGACAACCACCGGTGACCCACGTCTGACTGTGACAACCACCGGTGACCCACGTCTGACTAACAATAGCTGGTGACCCACGTCTGACTGTGACAATGACTGGTCATCCGCCTCTGACTGTATATTATCATTGGTGACCCACGTTTGACTGTATGTGACTATCGGTGACCCACATCTGACTGTATGTGACTATCGTTGGTGACCCACATCTGACTGTATATTATTGGTGACCCACATCTGACTGTATGTGACTATCGTTGGTGACCCATGTCTGACTGTATGTGACTATTGTTGGTGACCCCATTGGTGATGTTGATTATGGTGACCCATCTGACTGTATTATTGGTGACCCATTGACTGTATGGTGACTATGTGTTGGTGGCCCGTGTCTGACTGTAATTATATTGGGTGACCCACGTTTGACTGTATGTGACTATCGTTGTGACCCACGTCTGACTGTATGTGACTATCGTTGGTGACCCACATCTGTGTGTGACTATCGTTGGTGACCCACATCTGACTGTATGTTGACTATTGTTGGTGACCCGTTGACTGTATGTGACTATCGTGTATGTCTGACTGTATAATTATTGGTGACCACGTCTGACTGTATGTGACTATCGTTAGTGACCCATGTCTGACTGTATATTATTGGTGACCCACGTCTGACTGTATGTGACTATCGTTGGTGACCCATGTCTGACTGTATCGTTTGGTGACCCGTATCTGATTGGGACCCATGTGACTGACCTGTATGTGACTATCGTTGGTGACCACGTCTGACTGTATGTATGTTGGTGACTCTGACTGTATGTGACCTATCGTTGGTGACCCACGTCTGACTGTATGTGACCGTTGGTGATCTGACTGGTATGTGACTGTATATCGTTGGTGACTCTGACTTATGTGATATCGTTGGTGACCCGTAGTTGTTGTGAACCCACGTCTGACTGTATGTGACCCACTCTGACTGTATGTGACTGACCCGTATCTGACTGACCCACGTGTATGTGACTATTGTTGGTGACCCACTGTCTGACTGTATGTGACTATACTATTGATGTATGTGATGGTGACCCGTTGACTATGACTGTATGTTTATCGTTGGTGACTCTGACTGTATGTGACTACTATTGTTGGGTGACCCGTGACTGTATGTGATTATTGTTCTGACTGTATGTGACCATGGTGGGTGACTGAGCAGGACTTTTATCATCCAATGTCTTGTGCCCTTTTTCATGGGTGGTAAATTACGTAACGGTGCTGATTAGCGGGTTGATGCCGATCCTTGAAGTGTCTTTGACACAGAGCGTATATCAGTAACGGAATGGAAACCGCTATACAAGGGTCCAAGAGGTGCCGCTGCCAACTACGGCTTTTATGTCTTTATAAGAGATTTGCTGAACGGCAGATTACTGTTCTTCATTCAGGCGCCGGCCGTGTTCACACTCAGCATTGACCGGCCATGTATGAGATGTTCAGAGCCCCCGGCTCATCTCTAGTCATAGAGAATATCCATTATGTGGCCATAATGAGTGGACCTCGTAGTCTCCAGGATAAGACTGTGGCGGCTGGGGATTATCACTTATGAGGAAACAGCTCCTATAGAACGGTCTCTTGTAGAACAGTCTCTTGTAGAACGCTCTCCTGTAGAAACGGTCTCCTATAGAAGGCCTCCTGTAGAACGATCTCCTGTAGAAGGGCCTCCTGTAGAAGGCCTCCTGTAGAAGGGTCCTCCTGTAGAAGAGCCTCCTGTAGAACGCCTCCTGTAGAAGGGTCTCCTGTAGAAGGGCCTCCTGTAGAAGGGTCTCCTGTAGAAGGGTCTCCTGTAGAAGGGCCTCCTGTAGAAGGGCCTCCTGTAGAAGGGCCTCCTGTAGAAGGGCCTCCTGTAGAAGGGCCTCCTGTAGAAGGGCCTCCTGTAGAAGGGCCTCCTGTAGAACGCTCTCCTGTAGAAGGGCCTCCTGTAGAACGCTCTCCTGTAGAAGGGTCTCCTGTAGAACGGTCTCCTGTAGAAGGGCCTCCTGTAGAAGGGCCTCCTGTCTTGCTGAGGTTGTTGCTTTTTTCTGATATCGAGAACTTTCAGTACGATCTTAGAAGAACGTCTTCCCTTCTTCAGAATCTGAAGCCACTAATACACAGACACGAGCACATCTGGGGCAATGCTGCTCTCTTTAAGGGCCACGAGTCTAAATTCACAACTTTTCTCCTTCTGTAGCGAAGTAATGACCCCCTAATACAGGCCGCAATTATCACGGCTAATTAATTCAGTTTAGCCCTAATTGTATGCAAATCACTGAGCCGAGTCCTTCCAGACGGAAGCTCGTTATCACCAAGTGTTGGATCTGGATGTTACCTTCAGAGTCTGTGTAGCTGCAGGTTCCAATGATCTGCAGGACGGTGAGGGTCGTTATCCCCGGTGTAGAATCTGATGTCAGACGGTGAGGGTCGTTATCCCCGGCTGATGGCGGAGGAATCTGATGGCGGACGGTGAGGGTCGTTATCCCCGGTGTAGAATCTGATGGCGGACGGTGAGGGTCGTTATCCCCGGTGTAGAATCTGATGGCGGACGGTGAGGTCGTTATCCCCGGTGTAGAAGCTGATGGCGGCGGTGAGGGTCGTTATCCCCGGTGTAGAAGCTGATGATGGAGGTGAGGGTCGTTATCCCCGGTGTAGAAGCTGATGATGGAAGATGAGGGTCATTATCCCCGGTGTAGAAGCTGATGATGGAAGATGAGGGTCGTAATCCCCGGTGTAGAAGCTGATGATGGAAGATGAGGGTTATTATCCCCTCAGACTGTTCCTGTACAGCTCAGTCCAGGATCTTTCCTCTCCGTGGCGGCTCCATTACTTCTCTTCAGCTTCCGAACCACTGAACATCTGAGGGGAGAAGATGCAGACATTTTGACGTTGATGTGAATCTTGAGCTTGTCACCCGTAACCTCAGAGGCAGACGTGGAACCTACCACAGTTCGGCTGCTCTCGCTCTGGGTTTTTCCCCTTGACATGGTCTCTGGTCGGATGATCTTCAGTCGCTCCAGGAGCTGCTGCTTCTTCTCCGCCCTGACGTACGGAGCCATGACAGCCGTCGCTGTAGGATTCAGCCTTCCACGGATTCAGGATCATTGGATGCAACTGATGGACAGGAGCAATGTCCGCCTCCGGCTGAGCGACTCTGGAGGGAAGTTCAGGATCTGGAGGTTTACGCGGCCACTGACCCCTCTCGCTCCAGGTAGATACACACAAAGTCCTGGACTGGATCCGAGGCTTCACCATCTACATCCAATGTCTTTCACTTTTCCATCATGTAGCGCTGACCCTCTGCAGTGTGAATGGAGCGGAGATTTCAGCACGTGGTTCCTGACGTGGTCTGCGCTACCACGGGCTCCATCTCCCATAGAAAGCACTTGATTTCTTGTCTCTGAGGCGTCCAGCAGTGTCTGTGGGCAGTACAGGGGGTCCCTCTGCCCCGCACAGACTGGTTTCTGGGGTATGAGGGGTTAATGTTGGGGTCGGAGGTCAGTGAGTCCACACAGCGCGTCCTGCGAGGCTTTTATTATGGAAGCTACAGTATGTACAGTAAAGCATAGTCGCGAGGTTTACATTATAGAGACTCGTCCAGGTCACCCCAGGAACCCCTCACATCTACCGACCTTCCCTTCTCCAAGTATAGAAAAATATTGCACTACATATACATTTACAAAAGTAATGGAATAGCAGCTTCGCTCGCCGCTCCTCACAGGACAGGAATGTGTGCACGGCCGTGGTCAGGACCGTCTGGAAGACACAGGAACCCGCGCTCCCCATCTGCCTGTAGACGCCATGAAGAACTGGACTCCACCGGGGCAGCTCACCACATCTAGACCTCACCTGGCCGTAACGCGGGTGCAACGCAGCGTGCGTTCTACGAGAAGCAGGGCAGGGCTCCATGAGGCGGTAAGTTCAGCGCATTAGGACCACGGTCACTTACATGCGGCCACGTTACGGTCGTCTGAACGAGGTCTTATACATACCGAGCGGTGAGAACTTCACCAGATCCCTGATATACAACCCATATCCAGTGTGTAGAAAAGCGTACAGCGCCACGGACCGAGCTGGAGGAAGCTGAAGGGGTTAACCACAGTCCAACAGAAGGTCTTGTGTTTAGGGTAGGACTACTGCATCATCATCACTAGAGATGAGAGAACGTGCTCGTAACGAGCACTGTACCGCTCGGCTCCCCTGCACTCGCATGGGCGCAGGCAGCCGCTTCCGTCGGGTGAGGAGGACAGATACGGATGGCTGCGCCCATCCGAGCGCAGGGGAGCCGAGCGGTACAGTGCTCGTTACGAGCACGTTCTCTCATCTCTAATCATCACTATGACAACTCTGCCCGGCCAGAGCAAGACCTGTCAGAGCCTGGGGTGGAAAAGAGGAGCTGGTGCGATAGCAATGAATATGGCGCCCAGAGAGGAGAGCAGATATGGGGCACCCAGAGGGGCCGAGGAGCGGACAGGGGGCACCCACAGAGGGGCCGAGGAGAGGACAGGGGGCACCCAGAGGGAGCTGAGGAGTGGACAGGGGCACCCAGAGGGGCCGAGGAGAGGACAGGGGGCACCCGAGGAGAGGACAGGGGGCACCCACAGAGGGGCCGAGGAAGGACAGGGGCACCCAAGGAGCGGAACACCCGAGGAGAGCGGGGGGCACCCACAGAGGGGCCGAGGAGAGGACCAGGGGGAGTCACAGGGGGACTGAGGGCGAGGAGCGGACAGGGGGCACCCGAGGGAGAGGACAGGGGCACCACAGAGGGGCGAGGAGAGGACAGGGGGCACCCACAGGGGGGGAAACACCAGAGGGCAGATATGGCACGGTGCCCACAGTCTACATAATGGAGCTCTGGTAGCATATGGTGGGGTGGACATAGCGCAGCACTGAGACTGATGTGGTGGGGTGGACGTGCGCAGCACTGAGGACCTGATAGTGGTGGGGTGGACGTGGGCCGCGCATGAGGACTGATAAGTGGTGGGGTGGACGTGGCGAGCACTGAGGACCTGATAAGTGGTGGGGTGGACATAGCGCAGCACTGAGGACTGATAAGTTGGTGGGTGGACGTGGGCCAGCACTGAGGACCTGATAAGTGGTGGGGTGGACGTGGCGCACTGGCACCGGCCGAGGAGTAGGTGAGTGATGGATGTTGCAGAAGGTTTACGCCCAGAAGCGCTGCCTGGTGTAAGAGGAAGGGTCTGTGGGAACCATTAGGACTCGCCCCGTACAAGCACTTGGCGGCCGCTCCCCTCTCCGCTCAGTCGGTGTAATGGCGCCAGGTTAGAACAGGAATGATCACAGTCACGAGATCAGTAAAAGGAGAAGAACCGACCCGACCCCCCCCGGACAGAACCGAGGCCGCGGCCCAGACCTCGCACCGCACAACAGGCTCCGCTCTGGAAATCAATAAACCGGTGCAGAAAATCAGGAAAACGTCTCAACCCCCAGCAGGACTCGCCCCAATCATCCTGACCCCTCTCTCCTTAAAGTGACACGTCCTATTTATTGTGCATAGATTACAGTTTTTAGTAGAAAGCGCAGCAGCAACCGCAGCCTCCGGCTTAACCCTTGAAGGTCGGCTGGTTACACCCATCGGAGGAAAGCCGCCACCATCTGCTGAAAGCACGATTTATGGAGGAACCTTTCAGCCATTGCCGGCTGTCTGGTCCTTCACAGCTGAGCATTCGCCACTCTGTACAAGCGCATGTACTTCATCTGATGGCGAACCATCCAGCGCACTAATCATCAGCCCCACCCTGGCCGATCCTAGGCTATGGCGCACGGTTCAGCTGCCCCGCCACAGACCTGAATGCTGGAGTGTCCCCGGCTGCGACCACGAACCTGAACCCACAGCCTCGGCGCGGCCGTCACCTCGGGGGCACCTGACGTAGGGGTGTCCAGCCGATCCACTAACTAGAAAGCTCAGGTCCAAGGGCCACACAGAGGCCAAATGGGTACAAGTAGTCGTCTGACAACCAGCCCCACAGAGGATGCTTCTATACCCTCCCCCACACTACAGCTCGGAGGTTGGAGAGTCCGGAAACCACAGGAGATCAGTGAAGGGATCACAGAGCATCGGAGTAAATAGAAACGGCGGGGCCCCACAGCAAACATGTCAACGGGGCCTTTACAATCCCCACCCCCCCCTCCCGATGGAACCCCCCCTCCTGCAGCTAGAGCCGCGCCGTCCATTTCCTACAGGGTCTGTTATATTACTGTTGGGGGCCCCCCGACAATGAAATCTTTTAGTCCCCCTCCTATGTGGGCCCCAAAGCAGCTGCTTCCCCTATAGCTACGCCCCCGGTGCAGACAATACACTGACAGATGAGGGCCCGGCCCACCGACGAAGCCTTCTCTTCATACGACCATTTTAACACAGTGGTCGAAGAGACGGGGGAAGGTTCGGGAAGGAGCGCGGGGCGGGGGGAACGTGACCGAGTACGGTGTCATCAACTACGGCAAGCCGAGAGGTCAAAGGGACCGCGTACAGACGGCCCGCGCCTGTCCACCTCTGGTGCCTCGAACACACAAGGAGCGATCCCCGCAGGCCGCGCACCAGGCAGTACCTGCAGTTCTCACAGCCCGCCACTAGGGCAGGGAAACTGTCGCCAAGTCACGCTGCCCTGGTCGCAGGACGGTGGAGCTGGCAGCCGCTAAACAC
Organism: Rhinella marina; assembly: GCA_900303285.1. Classification (NCBI taxonomy): domain Eukaryota; kingdom Metazoa; phylum Chordata; class Amphibia; order Anura; family Bufonidae; genus Rhinella; species Rhinella marina. The sequence goes on from ONZH01017055.1 coordinate 18,721, forward strand.
ACAGAAAACCGTGAGCTCGTGTCTGAGGCGCAACAAATCCGGGGGGAACGGAACAGACCCCAATACTGCCCCGCCCCCACTATGGAGCTCGTGTATGAGGTGCACAGACCCCAATACTGCCGCGCGCCCCCACTATGGAGCTCGTGTATGAGGCGCACAGAACCCACTACGCCCCCCCACTATGGAGCTCGTTATGAGGCGCACAGACCCACTACTGCCCCCCCCACTATGGAGCTCGTGTATGAGGCGCACAGACCCCACTACTGCCCCTCCCCCACTATGGAGCTCGTGTATGAGGCGCACAGACCCCACTACTGCCCCTCCCCCACTATGGAGCTCGTGTATGAGGCGCACAGACCCCACTACTGCCCCTCCCCACACTATGGAGCTCGTGTATGAGGCGCACAGACCCCACTACTGCCCCTCCCCCACTATGGAGCTCGTGTATGAGGCGCACAGACCCCACTACTGCCCCTCCCCCACTATGGAGCTCGTGTATTAGGCGCACAGACCCCACTACTGCCCCTCCCCACTATGGAGCTCGTGTATGAGGCGCACAGACCCCACTACTGCCCTCCCCACTATGGGAGCTCGTGTATGAGGCGCACGGACCCCACTACTGCCCCTCCCCCACTATGCAGCTTGTCTATGAGGCGCGGTGAGGCACATGGAGGATGCCGTGGCCCTCACCCCCTATTTTCTGTCGCACGCCCTTCTGAAGCACTGACGGTCCCAGTCACACCCGGTTTATGTCTCGTCTCGGTGTCCAGTCTTTGGTCTCGATGTGTCACATACAGGAAGCACAGTCTACAGCGGACTCCGAGGACCCACATGTCATCATCAAAGCCTATTCTCCTCTGCCAGCAAAGGGTTAATGTAAAGTGTTACTGCCCCCTCCCCCACAAAAAGGGGAAAAAAAAATTAATTCCCAAAGAAAATCACATTGAACATTCAGAAAAACAAAATGGCCGCTACAACCTGGGGATTCCGTACATTCGGCCTGTGGCGCATACACTGACTACGGAGTGCACCAGGAGCCCCACGAGGAAGGCCTCCGCCCTGCGATGCTCCACCCGACGCATGGTAAGTGCAAATCAACAGTCCTGTGACCACCGCCGCGCCCTCACTCCATTTCTGGGGAGTCGGGCGGGTTCTCCTCGGAGGGTTCGCTCAACGCCTCCTTCTCCTCCAGAGCATCGTCCTCCTCGTTCTCGGCAGTTTCGGCCACGGCCTCCTCCTCGTATCTCGCCATCTTTCTAGGATGGGCCAGAGAGGAGTTCTCCAGGGACTCGATGTCCTCGATTCCGGCGCGGTAGTGGATCATAAGCAGCGTCAGCGCCTGCAGCCTCTCTCCGGACTTGGCCAGCGCGGCGGCCATCAGGACTTTCCTCCTGCCGTCGGTGGTCTCCCGCTCCTCCTTCACCAGGGAGTTATTGTGCTCCAGTTCCTGATCGATCTCGTTCTGGAGCTTATCCAGCATGAACTCCAGCTTCTGGATCCGCTCGTCGGTCGGTAGACCTCGGTACAGATCGCGGCCGATCTCTTTGACGGCGATAAACACGCTGTCGTCCAGGCCTCCCTCCCTGCGGACCAGTTTAGCGGAGCCCCCGCCGCCTCCTCCGGGCCGTTTAGAAGGACTGCCGGTCCCACCCGTCTCCGTGTCGCTGCTCTCGTTGTCCGAGGTGTTGGGCGTTTGCTTTGGCGAGGGCTCCACCAGATCGAGGCCTCCTTGCTCGGGCTGCCGCATTTTAGGAGCTTGGCGTAAGTTGAGCAGACGAGAGCTGGTGTTGATGATGTGCCGCGTGATGCCCGTAGTTCTGTTCCCCAGAGACTTGGACTCCAGGTCCACCCGCTTCTCCAGGGACACACAGAACGGGTTCTCGGACAGACACTTCTCTTGACATTTCTTGTGGCAGACGTAGCCGCAGATCATGCACTGAGACGCGGCCTTGGTCCACACCTTCGCTTACAGTGGTCACACAAGGTGGAGTTCTGGAACTGCGTGTCCTGAAAGTTATGCTTCGACTCGCAGAACGTGACCGGGGCCACAGGACCTTCGACTTTCTGAAGAACAGCCAGGTCCTCGGAGAAGCTTCCGTCCTTCTCCTGCAGCATGCTGGAGCTCTCAGACTCTCCTTCCATCAGATACTTGAAGGTTAAGGTGATGTCTCCGTAGCAGAACTTCTCATTGAAGCCCTTGTGAGTACTCAGGCTCCTCAACGCCGTCCGACTGACTGAAGCCTTAGGTTCGGGAGGGTTCAGCTTGTAGCTGCTGAGACACTCCAGCGAGGACACGGAGAGACACTCCAAGGAGACCTCTTCTAGTTTGATGCTGACGTGTCCCACGCAGCAGAGACTGCCCGTCTTAAGAGAGTCCCTGCACCAGAGGGCGACATTCAAGTATCGGTGGTGGCTCTCGACATCAAATACACAAGAAGCCCTGGTCCAGCTCCCCTGCCGGCCCCGGTAGAGCGTGTCTGGAGACTCCCACACCTGCTGGTCCTCGGAGCTGTCCTTCGTGCTGGCGGAGCCTTCAGACGTCTTGTCTTTTGCGAGGTCCGGCTTCACCGGGTTGGGTTTCTGAGCTGTTGGTTCTTCCACCAGATCTGAAGTTCTTGGCGGCTTCTCGGGGACCTTCTCGCCATTGGTGGAGGGTGGAGCAGACTTCTCTGGCTTCTCCACAGCGCTCTCACCCAGGTCCACAGGACTCGGAGTCTCGCAGGTGGTTAAGGTCAGTTTCACCTGAGGTCTCGGGGGCACCGGGGGCTTGGATCCGGATGAGGTTCTGCTGAGCTGAGGCGGCTCCGGGTTGTCCAGGAGATTCAGTTTCCCGGTTTTGGTCTGAACCTTCGATGTTACTTGAGCAGTCGCTGGATTCGGTTTCCGGCTTAGGATGGGAGAAATGGACCCCAGGGATTTGGTGGAGAGATTTCCCGCCGCGCGTTTCGGGCTCTGATTTACGGGAAGGAAGTTGTCGTCTTTGCTCTCGGCCGGCCTCACTTCACACGCCAAGTCCTCAAACTCAGAGTCCAGCTCCCGGTTCTCCACATCCACAATCAGACTGGCCGCATCCTCCTCAAACGTCTGCGGGAATGCAGAGTCATCCAGCACCACCGCCGCCGCGCTCTCCTGGGGCCCGCAGCGCTCTGACTCTGCCCCGCGGCCTCTCATAGAACAGCAGCACCCGGTCTCCAGACTGCTTGATGAGCTTGGAGGCCTGGACAGACGACGTCACCTTGATACCTGAGAGAACGGGACAAAGCCAAAGATGAGTACAGGGGAGAGGGGCGTGAGGGGAGGAGAGAGAGAGAGGAGAGAGAGGGAGAGAGAGAGAGAGGAGAGGGAGTGAGGGAGAGAGAGAGAGAGGCGTGACGAGAGAGAGAGAGAGAGAGAGAGGGAGAGAGAGAGAGGGCGAGAGGGAGTGACGAGAGAGAGAGAGGGCGTGACGGGAGAGAGAGAGAGAGGGCGTGAACGAAGATGACGAGAGAGAGAGAGAGAGAGAGAGAGAGAGAGAGAGAGTGACGAGAGAGAGAGAGAGAGACGAGAGAGAGAGAGAGAGAGAGAGAGAGGCGTGACGAGAGAGAGAGAGACGAGAGAGAGAGAGGGCGTGACGGCGTGAGACGAGAGAGAGAGAGAGAGAGAGAAGGACGGAGGAGAGAGAGAGGAGAGACGAGAGAGAGAGAGGGCGTGACGAGAGAGAGAGAGAGAGAGAGAGAGAGGGTGACGAGACGAGAGAGAGAGAGAGGGCGTGACGAGAGAGAGAGAGAGGAGAGAGAGAGAGAGAGAGAGAGAGAGGGCGTGACGAGAGAGAGAGAGAGAGAGAGAAGTGACGAGAGAGAGAGAGAGAGAGGCGTGA